>JAOBAS010000020.1:23038944-23057025 GCA_025311575.1 Elanoides forficatus
TTCTGTGAGAAGCTGCTAGAAGCTTCCCCCATGTCCGACAGAGCCAATGCCAGCCGGCTCCAAGACGGACCCGCCGCCAGCCAAGGCCGAGCCCATCAGTGATGGTGGTAGCGCCTCTGGGAGAACGGATTTAAAAGGGGGAAAAAACCCCTTCCCAATTGCAGCTGGAGAGAGTAGTGAGAATATGTGAGAGTAAGAACTCCGCAGACACCCAGGTCAGTGCAGAAGGTGGAGGAGGTGCTCAGGCACTTGGCCTTGTTGAACCTCATACAATCGGCCTTGGCCCATCGATCCAGCCTGTCCAGACCCCTCTGTAGAGCCTCCCTCCTCTCCAGCAGATCAGCCCTCCCGCCCAACTTGGTGTCATCCGCAAACTTGCTGAGGGTGCACTCCATCCCCTCGTCCAGATCACTGATAAAGATATTAAACAGAACTGGCCCCAGTACTGAGCCCTGGGGAACACCACTTGTGACCGGCTGCCAACTGGATTTAACTCCATTCACCACCACTCCAGGCTCCACCATCCAGCCCGTTTTTTCCCCAGTGATGAGTACGCCTGTCCAGGCCACGAGCAGCCAGGTTCTCCGGGAGAATGCTGGAGGAAACGGTGCCAAAGGCTTTACTAAAGTGCAGGTAAACAACATCCACAGCCTTCCTCTCTGAAGTTGATGAAGTTTTAAGAAAGCACTAAAGGGCCAAGTTATAAAAGAATGTAAAAAGTAAAAAGGGAAGAAAAACAATTGTTAAGAGTAGACCGATGCATGTGTTTTGCATGTCAGGGTAACTTTGAATTGGGCCCAAATTTGAACCAGGAACTTGATGTATTGAAGGAGCAGACTGCATGTATGGAAGCAAGCAAAGGTTTCTAGTTATTCTGAAATCTGCACAGCTGGAACTTGAGCAACAAGAGAAAGAATTTTTATTCCTTATGTTTTTATAAGGAAACATATTCGGGTTTGTTACCCAAATAAACCTTTTAGGGAACAAAATAAATGACAGAAAAGCACAATTTTAAAATAATGGCATGTAAAGGTCTTTTTAGTGTTCTCAATTGCATTTTTCCTTCCCAGATTTGAGGCAACTCACTTATCCACGTTGCTTGCATCTGAGAGGCAGCCAGATGTTGACGTACATGGAGAATTCTTTAGAAATAATGCTATAGGTAAATAATTAGCTTACTTATATATAGTCAAGGCACCATTATAATGCATATGCCTTGATTGCCGTTAACTGTACCCCTTACGCACTAGTCAAAAGTTAAATAGTAGCCTATATAAATAACTTACAGCAACAAAAGCATCAATATATAATATACTCAGCTACAATTCTCAAGCACTTGAAATAAACTTATTGCAACTGAAAAAAGAAGTTGTTTTCCCTAGAACTGAACAAAAATTCTATTTTCCCCAGAACATACAACACACAGCTGATGGTTCTATCCCACTTTTTCTGTAAACTGAGTGTAACCCTGAAAGCAAAACTCACAAGCACCACTGCACCTCAAAATTACTGTATAACTACAAGAAAAATGGTAGTTAAATTGTATGAGGAACTTTATACTATTTATCTTTACTTTGGGGGCAAAATTTCTTATTCTGCTCAGAGAATTACAAAGAACATATTGTCTCCTCTCCATAGGCTTTGCGTAGGTTTCTCATACTCAAAACCTTGCAATGATATTGGTTAATTGCCAGATTTAAGCCACCTCTCTAACCTCTCCCTTTCAGTGGGTGTGAAGGGGTTTACTTGTAATATATATATTGCTACTGACTGAATTTTATCTTGTTCTCCTGGATTCTCAGCAGCAATTCCCAAGTTAGAGGCTTCCCCAGAAAGCACGTCAAAGGATTCCCACCCAGATGCTGAATATCTAACAGGCCCTGACCCATTTTCTGCTTATTAAAGCAGCACTACATATTTTAAAAAAATAAAAATAATAAACAGAGAAGCTAAATGAATACAAGAATTGCAGCTGGATCTCTACCCTCTTCAGATTTTAGTTCTGACAAAATCACTACCAAGAAGCAGAGACACATTTAAATGTACAAACATCAAAATGTATTTTTCCACAGTGTTCTCATTCAGCTGTCCTTCAGCTAACTTCAAGGAGGACTTCATTTATTAGTTCTGAATACAGAAAAATGCCATAATTTAGCCATACCTATTCTCCTCTTCCAACCATATCTTTGGGCATATTTCTGCAACCTGAGCTTTAATAATCTTGTAACTCAGTGACTTAAGATATAGGATGCTTAAAAAATGAAGCCTCAGTAAGTAACAGTTGGAACTATATGATTTTACTAAGATCAGTAATGTTACCTAACCAGAATAAGCAATAGCAATTGACACTGAATATTTGGCATCGAAGTTTTTTATGGTAGGATGGACTACTGCAAATACTACAGCAAGACTCAAGATCCATCATGTAGTTGATATGCTGGAATTTTTTAACATCCCTGATCAAACAGGTACAATATTCTGTTTTCAGTAGAAACAAAACAGTAACAGAAAACTCAGCTGATGTACGACTTTCTATTTGCCCATTGCATTCACAATTTCTGACATAGCAGGAATCAGATTTTACTGGTTACAGTTGCATTACAGCCCTTTCCTCCACCTTGTGCCATCACCTCCAAAGGAAGTGAAGCACTTCAGCAAGTCAGATAACCTCTCCGAAACCAGCAACGTTAAACAGAAGGGATGAAAAAAAAAACCAAACCCTAGAACAGAGCAATGGAGAAGTTTATACGTCTGTGCTGCAGTTCTTCAGTCTGTTACATCTGCGGCTGTGCTTCGTACAAAAGGGACAGCCCTACACTTCTCTCAGCTTGCAATTGCATGCTGCCATGGCCATTTTTAAGACAGCACAACTATTTCTGTGGCTCCCTGGTAAACCAGGGAACTATTTTACCTGAGAGTAGACCTGACCAGATAAAGATGTCAACTGGATGAATTCCCTGAGCTTTTGATGCCAACACAGATTTGAATTAAACTGGTAAAATTATGATAAAAGACTTATTTCTAATACAGTGCAGAAAATAGACAATAAACCCCCATAATATTACATCAACTATCTTTTAATGAATACTGAAAAAAAAAAATTCCATTTATGAAAGCTCCATATCTCATAAGTAAATCCTTTATACTTACAACTGATTTGTAAGCAAACCCTAGCTTTACCTGTTATTTATAAATTACATATCTCCTCCTTCCCCTTTTTAATTTAACAACGCTTTATGCAACTGACTTCCCAGGGTAAGATTAATAATGAGCACATATACCATATATGAACATTCCTTTACCTTAATTTTCAACATAAACTATTATAAGAAAAGATATATTTACCTTCTGAAAAAGGACCCACCTGACCTTTCCAATAGGAAAGACATGAGATGAGGGAAAACACCAAAACAAGTAAGAATACCACTCTGTATCTTACAATATATATTCAAGTGGCATGCAGTCATTTTTCAGTGATTAAGACTTTTCACTAACAACTTAACACTACATTATTTAAGAATCCACTTCACTCTGTTGATAACTTGCACCTGTAAAGGTAGACGACACCATGTGTGGAGTCCAAGCAACCAAGTTTATATGATTTTACGAACAAAAAATAGGAACTAGGAGACCTTCTTTGTTTAGAAAGCAATAGTAAGTTACATCAACTGTAATACTATATTGATTAAAGCTCATCTTTTCACAAACATAAGCAAGGAGAGAATTAAGAATGTCAATCATTGGCAGAACACCACCCAACATCTGTAAAATCTCTTCAGCTATCTGGAAAATAAAACTTCCTTCACACAGGTTTGCATAGGATACTTTTGGATAAACATATATTGAGTCAGAGGGCTGTTCATCATTGTCTTATGTTGTGTGAATGTTTATGAAAATTTTTATTAGGTGTAAGATTAGCTTTAATTTGGTCTACATATTTTTTTTTTTTTCCTATGACACAAAAACAGAAGACTACAACTCCCACGACATCTGGTAGCATGTGTTTGCAAGCTTATTTTCAAAGAAAATGAACTTTCCTTGCCAATATTCTCCACACTATTCTGTCAAAAAGAGCATTCTCTGGAGAAATAACAGTTGAGAGGCATTCCTCAAATTTTTAATTATACACTGCATGTCACTTCAGCCACAAAGAACTGAAAATTTAGAGAAATCTATTTAGGTGGTATTATAGAGTAGGATGACTAGGAACTGCCACATGCTTTCTTGTCACATGCTTGCATTTTTCCCACTGGGCCTCTGACAATGGCACTTGAATAAAGGAATGCACAGTTTAGCCTTTTCTTTCAGAAAAGGTGAGGAATACCTTCTGCATCGCTTGCATACTACTGTCATCTTAGAATTCCTTTTTATGTGGGGAGACATGACTGAACAACCAGGCGTTTATCCACCTCTTCCAGTTCTCTTCTTAGTGGAAAGATTTGCTTTTCCTCATGTAAAAGCTCTTTCGAAATAAATACTCTAATGTTTTCAATCCAACAGTAAGCGTCCTCTCCTTCGTACTTTCCCTAAATTTCCCAAGTATTAATTATTTCGTATTACTTAATTTTGTGTCTACATATTTTTACTTCTTGGTCAAATTTAAACAGTAGCACTTTCTGAAAAGCTCACGTTCAACACTACATATTGCACACTTGTACTCATGCTCTGACTGGGCTGTTTCTTAAATAAAGGAACAAGAACTTTGTATAACTAAAAAAACCCTAAAAATTTGCATTTAGCAAATGTTCATTTAGCAAATTCAGCACTCTAAAAAGAAAATTGGAGCATAAGCTTTACACAGAAACAGTAGCTTATTAAATTGTTTAGTAGTTTCTGAAGCCAGTGGCAAAATATTTAGCAAATCTAATAACAAATTACAATTCTTTTAAAAATTAAAATATTCATAAGCCATATTTAAATTACCTCATTATTTAAAGTGTATTATTCCATCCTTTTTTTGTGAAACATTTTCCACAATGCGTGTTTTTGTACAACTCTGCCACCAGAATCATCTCAAGGCAAGCAGAGCACATGAATCTTTTTTAGATACAAAACTGGCTACTTGATGCATACTCAAAATTAATGGAGTATAGAATACACATTTAAGTCCAAAAACCTAAGAACTTGCATGCAAATACTCATAAATTGAACTGGATCTCCTATCTAACAGGGTACATACAGCATATAATGCTATTCTGAAATAAGACATCAAAAACTATATATTAAAACCATAAAAATATATTAAATTGTGCATAAAATATCACAGTATCAACCTGATGTCGACCATATTTAAGATAGGAGAAGACAACTTACGGGTATGATTCTGAAAGCTGCTGAGCTATTTTATAAGCTGTGGGGTCCCTGTCTAGTGCATATATTGTAATGTCGCTGGCTTTCTCTAGAAGAGCGGTAGTATGACCTCCGGCTCCAAACGTCATATCAAGGAAACGCTGTTGAGTGAAAAAGACAACACCTTTACGTTAGAACAGTGATAAACCGATTGTTGATTTAAAGCTTCCTTTGCTAATGTCTCTCATATGCTGGAGGAAAATATACCATTCGGTATAGTCGCAATGCTTTTTTGGAAATATTGTCATATTTTGTGCAGAATTGCAATCGTGTCAGAGTAATCTTTTCAGGGGGTGTGACCTCCCCCCGGCAATCCTTCCAGAACAAAAGAACAATCATCTGGTACAACCAAGTGCAGCTTCATACTCTTCCCATTTCTTTACATTCTGAGTTTAGAGGATAGCCACTTGTTTGACTGCTCTGTTTGGACTTGCTCAATTTGGTGGATACAATGATATATAGGACATGGGACTATAGGAAGTAATCAGCACCATCTACTTTGTAAGAATGTGTCTAAAAGGCAGGCTGATGTACGGTGTATCAATTAAAAAAAATGACACTATCATAGTTTTATACCACAGATCAAAGTATGATGGCAGCACAGGCACATATATATCCTGACTGGGACTAACCTAACTAGCACTGAAAATGTACACAGTACCACTTCTTTTGAGTTCACTGTGCAAGGGCAAAGCTATGTATTTAGGTTACTGAGACAGGCTGAAGCCCAATTCTTTTGTATCTTCTCTACCATCAATATATGTGTTAATTAGATGCAGAATGGCATAGGAATACCCACCTTAACAGCAACCCCACTTCAGTTGCTGATGTGACATACTCTACGGGCTTGAGTTACGCTTCTCGATAAACAATACATATTTCCTCGGTTCTGAGGAATACTTACTGCCCATGAACATATACCATGTCTGGTTTTTTGGATACACAAACTAAGACTGGAAGATTTTTAGTAATACCAGGCAGACACAGCCATCCTCCTCCAGATTTCTGGACTAAAACTGACAACACATTCAAGGAACTTTGAATGCACTCCAACTAAAACATACACAGGTACAGATTCCGCACCAGTTGAGTAAAATCAGCCATTGAAATACCTCTAGCAGGTCTCAGAACTCGAAGTTTCTGAAAATATTTTGAAATTTCACATTCCTGCCATCAAAAAGGTCACAAAAAAAGCCAAAAACGGCTTTCTAGCTCATGTTTGAGAAGGGTGATGAGGTCATCAAATTTCACACTGAGAAAAGATGACTTCAAAAGACTAGTTAACTCCCAGCCACATCAGGAGAATGTCCGGAGAAAATGGTTTGCCCGCCAAGAAGGAAGACTGAGCAACTGGGGTGCAGACTCTATGCAAGCTAAACTAGAACAAATTCTCCATATCCTTCAATATGAGTACCTGGTTGGGTTTTTTTCTCACTTCTCAAATCTTTTCGTGTGAAACAGTTTTTGAAGACCACTTATCAAGCGCAATCACATTAAACAGAAATTAATGTGAACTGAACTTATTCACAAAAATTATACACCCCAAAGGTAAGCACCTTTTAAGGGAAATTTTGTAACTTATCTCTTGAAAGAATTAAGATTCAACCACAAAATCCCTCTGGATAAAAACAGAAATTCAAAGGTAACAGAGAAAGACCCAAACAATTTTCTAGGAACAGTTTTTAGAAATCATTAAGAAAGGCTTTTTAATGGAAATCCCATAATAATAAAACTGAATATTTATGAAACTAACAATACAACTCTACTGTGGCTGAAAGTAAGTGAAAATTATGATACTTTAAGATCTTTAGGTTGTCATTATTTAATTTCTTTGCTTTATACCATCATGATTCCTAATCCTATGCTCTAGAAGCAGAACTTTACTATAATATTTTACAAAGTTCATAGAGGAAAAAAAATAATTGGCTCATCATCCGATATTAAATTGCACCATTCATACGAAGAAATAAAGAACTGACACAGAATTTTTTTTTTTTTGTAAGCAGTATGTATAAGACAAAGTTAAGTTACAGAGGATATAATATCCATACTATATAAATGCTCCTACAATCTATTTTAGCATTCTGATTTATCCTCCACCATAGCAAAAATAAAATTATATTTACTGAAACCAATTTATAAGCACAAAACGGAAACAGTCAGAAAAGTGCATTCTTTAAAACGCAACTAACCACAAGAATTTAGCTAGGTTTTGAAAATACTTGCATACATTAAAAATTCCAAGCTAGTGAAAACATTTATCTTCTCTATAAGCTCTCACATTATCACTGCTGATCAAATTCAGAGAACGTCTTATGATAGAGGGTCCAACCAGTATGGGGTTTTTCTGCCCTGTACTGTCACTTGTACTATCCTTGTAAAAAACCAGTACTGGCTATTGAATGGGATATTAAACTCATTAGCAAAATTTGTATTCTCTCTCAAATAAAAATTATTTATATTAAAGTGGTGTTGTTAACTCTGCGTTTAGCTTAGAAAATTGCAAAAATTAACATGAATTCTAGAAAATATACAAATCCTCTTAAATTACTCTTAAAATTCCCCAAAAATATCTGATACTTTTTGATTTCCACTGAAGTTATTTCCATTTAATCCTTACTAGAAGTAACACGCATAAGCAATAAACAGACTTTTCACTTTTATCTTCTATTTCTGTAGAAAAATCCCTTCAGAAAAATGTGAAGGAACAACAGAAAATTAAAACCACCTTTTTATTTCTTGCATAGGATTAACCTGCTCAGAAGCACACTCAAAAAACTTGGTCACAACAGTCTCAAGTGTCATTTAGGATTGGAGTTATCCTGCAGCAACACAAAACAATCAAAATCAAACTAAATTACATCATAATTTGTCTTGGAAAAAATAGGTTTCATCAAAATGAGTAACATCTTCTGGGTTGGGTTTGGTTGCTTCATTTTGTTTAAAAAAAAAAAAAAAAACAAAGAAATGCTCTTATTTGATATCATAGCTAGAAGTCTAGCACTATAATTTTTCAAAACCTCCACATTGCCTTTCCTGAAACAGACCTACAATGCTGGGAGGAAGAGTCGTTCAAGAATACTTGTATTTGTTACTTTGCTTAAGTCTCACCTTTCCTCACAGCTGTCTGCTTTCCGTAATTTTAAATTTTATAAACTTTAAGCTTGATAGAACCCTTATACATGCTGAACATTAAGAAACCATAGAAAAGTTCTTAAAAATAAACCAAAAAATAATACTAGCAGTGCAAAGGAGAGAAGCAGCAAAAGGATCATCGTACCGTGACATAGTGACAAGCTCTCCATCTTGTGACAGCATCTAAAAGCTTTAGTTCAGAATTCACGCAAGCATTCACTCTGAATAAACACATGCTCACCAAATTACATTGCCCTTTCTAAAAGAACGAACGCAAACCAACCAAACCTTTAAGCAACAGCAGACAGCTGTAACACGCTCTTTAAATTGGGAGCACTATATAAAAGAGGATAAAGCTCTGATTCAAGTGGAAGTGACTACAGGACTGAATACCCAGTGCTGGATAAAATACTGCATCACCAGCATTAATGGAATAGGCTAAAGCATTTTTGGCATCCTAGCAAACCTAATTAAGGCTACATTAAGTACATTTTGGCATAACTTTTTAAGGTAAAGACCTTCCATGGAAAATCTTTGAACGCCACAGATACATATACCTAAACTAGCAAGCAGGAACTCATACAGATACCTCATAATCTAGCTGTTCTTCTCAAAAGCAACACTGTGCATCTAGAACCTAAAAAACATAATTATCACCTTAAGTTATCAAATAAAATAATTTTAACACAACCATTTTGGAACATTGATCAGATTTTAAATTAATCACTATACTACACTGCTTTATAATATACTTTTTATATAGTCCATTTATCCTTCATGCCTGAAATTCAAGAAAGATGCTTCATTTTTTCTTCCTCTTTCTCTCTCGCCTAGTAGTTTTTAATCAAATAAAATTAAATGACATTTTATCCTCCTGGTCCTATAAATACCGGAAAAGATTATTACATGAATTCCTCCTGCAGTGACTCACCGTTCCATTGTTAAGTTATGATAGCCCCATCAGAGCTCCCCTCGGGAATTTTATAATCAGTTTGCGACTGTACATTTTAAGAACCATTTGGCTCTTTCATGACATACAGATAGTAACAACAAAAAAAAACTTTATAGCCTTCATTTTACAACTAGCTTTAAGGTAGTTATAGAGATACAAAGAGTTCAACTTCCTCATTTTTGTATACAAGACTTTTTACTGACAAGCTATCTCCTAATAAATACCTTTTAATCACTTCATTTTACTATGACTGAAGTAATCTGTAATTCCTCTTACGATTATGTTCTGCATCTAAAAGTTTACTCCACAATACCCGATAGCCTTCGCAATTATTTTTACTTTACTGTGTAACAAAATGAGATTGCAGAACTTAGGCAAAATTGAAACTCGAACCTGACATACATAAATTGAAACTACATGAGACATATTTTAAAAATCTGTAAAATACAAGTTTTATCACTAGTTTCAGTAATTTCTTGTCTCTGCTTTCTTTCTTTGCTAAAGGCAAGAACTTTGTCATGTTCTTAATTTGATCCTTTAGATGTAGAGCTTCATTTTCCACTACTAACCTTAATTCTTTCAAGCACTTCATGGCGATCAGCTGATCTTTCACAAAATGTTTTTTTCTTTCTCTTGCAACCCTGACGTATTCTTAAAAAGGACTTTGGCAAATTGTACAAAATATCCAAGATATATCGAGTTGGAATATAGTACATGAAATACTATGCCAAACAGTTTTCTATCCTGGGTATCAGTACTTCATGAGCAGTCTCTCTCTTTTCCATCGCTGACCATATGACAGACTTCCACTGTTTACCTTTTGGTCTAGACAACCTGGGTCTCACCTTGTTCACACTTACACGATACCAAAAGATCCTTATTATGCTGTGATTAACTGGTACACATAAGACATTGTCCATAGCTCTTCCCAACAGATAACATGAATTTCTTCCAAAAACAGAGAGCATGTTATTCCCCTCAAAAAGTCCTTGCACTGCATAATTATCTTTTCTTCAACCTCCAGCCCTGTTTATTCACTTTTTTTCTATTAAAAAAGTCTATATTGACGACCATCCTCTCTGCCTTCAGCAAGTGTTATCACCTGAACCATTTTGACCCCAAGTTCAGAGGAGGGAAAAAAAAAAATTAAAAAAAAAAAAAAATCAATCTTCCTGGCAAAATGCAGTTCCTTCCTCCAGCCCTCTGTTTCACACTTCCTCCAAAGACTTACTATGCACTCACAGAAGGGACAGCCATACAGTTATTCCCCTCTGATGCTCCTGTATCATATTGTTGGCATTTTTCCCTTCTTCTCTAAAGAAATTTTTCCTTAAGTGGCAGTCATTCAAGTATAGCAGGATAATGTACTGAGCAGAACATTTTGCAGTACCCTTCAGAGTACATTTGTTGGAGTATCCTCCTCACAAATTAAATGCTCATAAGACCCATTAAACACAGCATGAGTGCATCGCTTCGAAGAGAAGAAGACAGCTATCATGTCAGCCGAACAGAAGGGTAGGCCAGTCACGGAAAGACACACTGATACTACATATGTTACAACGTACGACCTCTATACAAGGTAGAAATAACTCAACTTCAACATTTGCAGTGTATGTAACAAAAATGGGTCAGACGTAGTTTTAAGAGGAAAGTGTTACTCACTAGTAAGCCAAAAGAGAAAAGAATCCTACCTAATTAGTCACTTCTTTTAGCTAATAGGAAGAACATACTTCCTGATGTGCAAAAAAGCAAGCCACAAGTAGTGCTGTTTTCAGAACAGAAAACAATATGAAAGCAAAGTTTAAAATATGAGAAGAAAAATTAACTTGGAAAACCTACACACTTCAACAGGACCGTATTGATATTATATATCAATATATTTTTTTAACAGAGATACATGCCTGATGGCTGACTTTCCATCCAAAACTGGGCTTCACAAATGATAAACTAGAATCACAGAACTTTCCAGTGGGAGGTAGAGAAAGGAAGTATATCCACAATACATGCTGCCACAGCCGAGAAAAAAAACCCAGTTGCAACAGTCCCTCACCGTCCATGTCCCATCTTCCAGAAGAAAAATCAGGAGTTGGAAAGAATAACAATTACAAAACTTGTATCATTTCAGTGCTTGCATAACATATTTGTTTTGAAAGTAAATGGCACTCTTTCCACTTTTTACAGGCTTGAAACAAAAAATACCAGAATACTGATTTATTTGAAACAAACTTTGCATAGAAAAAGGGAAGAACAACTATCCAGCATCCAAACTATGCTGCCTAACTTTTCAGCTTATTAGAAGAAAAGAAAATGCCTTGTATCTACTGCTTGAAGAAAGAAAAATAAAATGGAGAAAGACTCTTTCATGCAATTGAGACATCAAATACCAAAATAACAATAATTTTTCTTGACGTATCATTATAGTGGATATTCTAACAAAAACAAGTTCACAAAAATAAATGGTTATGTGATGAGAGCAATGACATATTTCTATGATACCAAAGCCACTACCCACTAGAGTATTCCAAGCCAATGATGACTAGGTCACAGCACTTCTCTTTGCTTTCACTGATCTTTCTTAGTGGGACGACAAGCTAACATTTGTCACAATAATACAGCTACCATATTTGAAATGAGTTCTAATGTTTTCTTGTAAATGCAAAGAAGGTCAAACTACTAGTATGCTTGTATTTTGAACCGAGATGTTTGTTAAGGCTAACAATAAATATTTATTACTACACTGCCAGGCACTGTTGTAGTTATCCAAGTACTTACTCTTATTTTATTTGTATCTATTCCATCGCTTTGTGGAAAAAAAATCCCAGGAACAGAAAAGTAATATCATAAACAAAATAATGAACACATTGCAAGACGTTTTTTGCTTCTTCATTCTCCTGGCGCTTCTATGAGTCATGTTCTCTAAACTTGTCTGAATTTCCTTGTTATTCACAACAGAAATTGTTCATTGTCGCAACACAAGTTGTTTTCCACTCTGCTTTATTTTTCAAATATCAACTCTAAATGCATTAAAGTATATCTGACCTCTTGTTCAAACATCTTGAATTTGCCACAGCTTACCATTTTAATACACTGAACTGTTTCATATACACAAAAGGAGAATAATAAACTGAGTTGAAGTGGAGAGCAATGACAAGGAATTCTATAGGAATCTTTTTCTAGCAGTGAATTTTTTTCAAGGAATAGTTGATCTGGTGTATGCTTTTATTACCGCATTTTTCAAAACTAATCACTGCAAAGGTATGAATTAACATAGACATTTTAAAAATAATTACTGGAGTAAATGCTTCTTGAATAAAGCACATAGAGTACTGTTTGGGCACGTTTTTTAGGGTCCACAGTGGGAAAAGGCAGAGTCTCTTCTCAGTTCCTTAGTCTTTTCCTTCCCTTCTGCAAAGCTCAAAAGCACCAGCTCAAAATTGAAAATTAATGCTCAGTGCTGGCCTTTGTTATCACCAGCCTCACTGAACCTATGCAATAAACACGGAAAATTAATCAGAAGTACAAATCTAAAAAGTGATGCTATGAGGAAGGAAAAATATACCCAAACTTCAGTGTATTTCCTTCCAAACTTCTGAAAGTAGGGATTCTGCTAAACACAACACAAAACAGAACTTACTTATACTACGGAAGAGGACGGTGATCCACCAAAGAGACTTCAAATCCTATTCCAGCCAACAGGCTGGACTGAGAATGCCCAAGATCCTAAATTGGTTTCTGTTAAGAGATAGTGGCAAATACTGCTTTAAGGTGGCAACCTTCCCAAAACCAGAGCTCACTCCACACGCACCCTCTACACAGAATTGTAACAAATGTTAAGAATCGTACGCATGGAGAATGAATGGGAACCTCTGGGTGACAATATATCAGTTCTGATCCCCACACACTATTAATAGGAATACAGCTAGTGCATGCATAAATACACATATATACACAAATTTCTAATAGCAGAAAGAACTACTACTTGAAAAAATTAGTGTTTAATGAAACAAATGTATTAATCTTAGAACTGTTCTGATTTGCAGTCTCCTTCCCAGACAGTAGTAGTAATTAATGAGAAGAAATAAGTATGGCTTATCCTATTCCAACTCATTTTACAAATTTCAATAGAAGACCAATTACAACTTCAGTGTACGAGCAAGTATTTTTCATGCCAAAACACACCTGGTCAATATGACAGAAGACAGGAGGAAAGGCTCTGTTGATTTGAAATATGTAATACTTACCATAATTAAGTTACAAACATTTCATTCAAGCCTTTTAAACAACGATTCTGACATTGGTATACAGTAAAAAAGTATCAGCGCTTGTATATTGTTGAGGTTTTCTTTTAATTCCCCTTCTTTCTTACTGCATCAAAATGCTTTACAATATGAGACTACCATGCAACTCAAACCCAGGAATTTATGGGCGTATTAAAGTGCCTTAAAATTAAGATAATTGCCCAAATGGATCAAGAAACAAAAATATCTTCAGAAAATAAAAATAAAATCCATCCTAATGGAAATAAACTTCCCATGTTGCAACACGCAGCAATATACTACATAACTTTAGGAAAAGAAAAACATTATGATTCTCTCTGTAATATACAGGAGATACAGCTATAAAGTTCAGAGGGCCTTTACAGATTACCTTTCACAGTGGTACATGCATACCAATGAACAGTAAAAAATGTTGTTCAGTAATTTTATATAATACTTATTAATGATAAAACTAGCTAAGTGAATAAAGAATAATTATACTAAACCATTTTGTCCAAATTAATCTACAATCACCTCCAAAAACTGAAGTTAACATGTTTGCTTCACAAACATTAAACTGTGTACATACAGACATTCTATGCTGTACAATGAAAACTAATTCAGGTAGCAGAAGCTGGACAACCACGTACCATGGAGCTCTAAAAGTTAGTTTGCCCCAATGCCTTAACATGGCAAGAAGTGCATTCCATATAAACCAGTTAAGCTTTTTTTGGGATGAACGTGATTTAATATCCCATGCTACCAAAACCGTTACAGAATGTGATTTTTAATCAACAGAAAAGGTAATTATTCTGAGATGACATTATGCTCTAATTCAGATATTTTCATAAGAAACTGAATGAATGGGAAAAAACTTGTTTGCAGCAAAGTATTTTAGAAGAAAGCAAAAAAGTGTAGGGTTTTTTTCCATGCCAGTATCTGATCCAAACCTCATTCAACTGCTGAAATTCTTCACCAACAGAAGGACGTAAACAGTACATTTCTCCTACCCTCTTTCTCCATGTCACATCCTAAGCACGCACAGCTCAAGCCTACTAGCAAGATTTCCACAAACTGTTGATTTTGAATCAAATTATGGCAGTATAGATTATCCCAAACAGCTCTCAAAAGACAATCATGTTAAAAATATTGTTTTGATATACTGAATACAGTGATTGAAAAGGCAAGCTAACCATATTTTTGTAACGGTTTTGTATTACAGGAAAAAAAAAAAAATTCTCCTAAACACTTACCACACATTCAACATTCACACTCCTTACAGCACTTGCCTTTAACCCACTAGATACATTTTGTAAATATTTATTATGTTAAAGCAGACAATCATCACGTCAGCTTCTTTCCCACTTGGACTCAAAGAAATTTTAAGATTAGTTTTTGCAAAGTACAGAGAAAATTCCAACATGAGCCTCAAATACGTTCTTTCGGGTACATGCATAAAATCTTTGTTCTGCATCTCACAGCGTTTGAAGCCGCATGTCAACATCTGTGGGAGTAGTTTTGACAGATCATGTTTACGACCAAATATAACAGAAAAGAAAAATGAAATTTAGGACTGTCTTTTGTTAACACACGTTCTGAACACAGTCCAGAAAATTATAATAACCAGCAGGATGCTAAACTTTAATTTTGTAATAAGTTAAAAGGCACTATTAAGGTATAATTTTGTCAGAAACAAAAAGGAAGCAATTTCAAATCTCTTTACATAGAGTTTATTTCAAGTATTATTTTGCATTTTAAGTTATTCTTACAATTATTTTGGAACAAATTATGATGGTCATTGTGTGCAGCAAACAAAAGAATATAGTTCAAAAGGAACTTTGAACTATTTCCCTTAGGTCACTGTGAACATATTTATGTAAGAACAAAAATGAAAAGTGTTTCTTTAAAAACTTATTTAAATTAACATTTACAAACAAAAAAACCCAAACCTATTAATTGCAGTGCCATTGGGAAGTCACACACGGGTAAAGTCATTTACACCAGCTCAGTTACACAGAACAATCCAAAATGTCGGTGTTGACTTTGGAACATCTTATTATGGTAACAAACAATCTATTTAAAAGAGACTAATGGAAGTAGGATCACTTTTCGTCTGAAAGACATATGGAGTCTTTTTCCTGTCAACTGAAGTTCATGGCTGGACTCAATTTACAACTCTGATCGGACTAACATGCTCAAAAACCTACAGTGTGTAGAAATCACACAAATCTTCTCCTATCATTACATAATAATTACATAACTTTGTAAGATTATAAATTATAATTATTGATAACAGTCCTTCTGCTAATTGTACCATTATATGAAAATAATTTAATGTAAATATGGACTCAATTTTCTTTTGAGCATACCACAGTAATAAATAAATCAATAAAACCACCAACAAACCCAACCAAACCAAAACCCATGGCATTCTCCAGAAGAAAAAAAAATAAATCTCTGAATAGTTTTCTCTTGGTAGTATTATTTCATGTGATATTCCCTACTGATTAAGTAATGGATATTTCAAAGAAAGTTACAAGTTTTCAAATACATTTCAAATATATTATTCTTCTATAAGAACTAGTCAAAAGGCAGTGATCTGAGAATAATCTCCCATTTGTTTTTAACATTATTCATGGAATAAGCTTATTAACATTTTTCCAATAACCAACTCAGCAAGTTCTCTCCTTCTAAACTACTCCTTAATCTCATTCTTTGTAACTCATATCTGAACATATTAAAAATACGTTTCTGAAACTCACCATCCAAAGGTGAAAGATTTAATTATATATGCAGAAACCCAAAGCAACATGGCATCTGTGATCTCTCAGAAAAGGTTAGCCTCCAAACATAATGAAGCACTATGTTTTCTACGAAATACATAACAGAAGTTCCATTTCATAAGAAAGGTTTAAGTAAAACAAAACAAAAACCCACCCAAACATAATATTCCATATAGTCCCAGACAAATCCACACCACTACAATGCTGGATAAAACTGCAAACATGTGATGCACATTTAAACACTCTCAACAACGTTATCATGTAACTGAAGTCTTTGTCATAGTATGTATTCGGAAAAGACCATGATTTTTGTCTCGCCACCTTGGTCCTTTCATTTTTCATTTCCAATTATTTCAATTGTGCAAAATTGAAGTGCTTTGGGCTGGTTTTATTTTAACACAAACTCGTTCTCCATGGAATTGGGCAGAAGGAAACCAGTATGATTAATAGAATTCTGTTCTTTAGGATACTGAAACTCAGCTGACTTGCAAATGAAACTTATCATATACTCCATAGCTATTTCTCTTCACTTTTTTAAAAATAAAAATTTTTGTAAAGCAAAATCAGGCTATTCATATTTCTTAGTCGCAGCCTTAATACACAGCAGTGTCCTCCAGCTCTGCTGTTATCTGTGTTTTGTCTCAAACACAGCAGTGTTTAAGAACTGTGGGCTTGGGGCATGTTCAGTAAAATGTGACATATTACCAGCCTTCCTTTGGTATTAGTGAACCTAGGCTACTATACTTGAGCTTCAGGATCAGTATCTCTTTGAAAAGGTCACACCTGCTGACTATTTGCTTCCTGCTCAGGATAAGAACAGTTCAGCACAACGCTGGAACGGGATGCGGTGCGTAGAGTTGCCAAAGAGAGCCTGTAATTTAGATGCTTTTCTATTTGCAGATGGTTGGGTTGATGAGTACAATAGATCAGTAGAAGCAGAGTTTGAGCAACTGTGCAACAGATTTATACCCTTATCGTGCCAGTTCATGTTAACCTGTCAAGTAGCATTTGCTTCCCTAACACAGACATGTCAAACAGCATGCTGATAATGCCTCCTTCAGATACTGCAAGAAGGTAGACTAAATGTTATAAGAAGGTATGCTCTGCTTAGAAGCGAAGACCACTGCAGAGGATGTGCTGTTGAGGGACTGTCTGTAGCAACAATTTTGTGCTGTAGACTAGCATACCCTAAGACCCAAATGAATTCCAGTATCTCCAGACCTTGGTTGATGCCCCATATCTTGCACTGGATGTTAATTATGTCAGCTAATACTGTGACTTATTAAAAGATCTGACATACCATGATATTATGCTATTTTTGCATATGTCATATTTTTATACTATGTTGTCGTGGTTTAACCCCAGCCAGCAACTGAGCACCACGCAGCCGCTCACTCACTTCCCCCCCTTCAGTGGGATGGGGGAGAAAAATCGGGAAAAGAAGTAAAACTCAGGGGTTGAGATAAGAACAGTTTAATAGAACAGAAAAGAAGAAACTAGTAATGATAATGATAACACTAATGAAATGGCAACAGTAATAATAAAAGGATTGGAATGTACAAACGATGCGCAGTGCAATTGCTCACCACCCGCCGATCGACACCCC
>JAOBAS010000020.1:23061164-23087865 GCA_025311575.1 Elanoides forficatus
AGAAAACCAGGGGAGTTGCTCCGCTCGCTCTCGTGCTTGGCTGAGATGCCCCGCTTGCTGCTCACACCTCCCTGCCCCCATGTCTGTGTAAGATTTTTGCATTTGAAGGGAACACAAAGTATTGTTGCTTATGTCCTAATATCTAGATATACTTACAGGGAAAGGAGTGTTATTTCCCTGGAAACTGTAGTATTTAAACTAGTGGACTGGTGGTTGACCCACAGCTTCTTAAATGTTTAATGTAGAACTGTTACCTTCAATAATATTGCAAAATAAAGTATACTTACTGAGGGGAAAATAAGTCTACATAGCTTTTGGGATAACTCTAAATATTCTTTGTGTCATTTAGGACAGAAAGTGCTCAACTAAGTTGCTAGTAAGTGGTATACATACTTCCTTTTAAAAAAAATGGGTATGTTAGTCTCAGTTCTTTGCTGTGAATAACCTATTGCTTCTATCCATAGTTGGGATAACTGGGTATCTGGTTTAGGCCTCTTTTGTCTTGTGTATACTTGCAGAGGTGTGAAGGGATGATCAGCATCATCTACCATCCTGTAATGTGGTAAAGGTCTGGTTTCTGTGCAGTTACTCCTACAACTCAGTTGGTATCTGCTGTGACTGTAATGTAGCATACATATAGTGAAGCAGATTTTAACTGAAATATCCCTGACACTGACCTAGCCGTGGCAGTGCAGCAGCTCAGTATCAGCTAATCACTTAAATACTTGCCAACTTCCCTGGAAGGTTTGGGGTTTTTTTTCCCCAGTGCCCACTTCTCTGTTTCTGTGGCTTTCCTGACACCTGCTTCTGAGAACTAGTTCCTTGGGTTTGTACTCAGAGCTCTGTAGTCACAGCACTGGGCAAAATTATCGCACAGGAATGGTTTAGAGCTGAGGTCAAAGAAACAGGACAAATTGCAAGAGTACAGATTGCAAGACTGCATACTTACTGACCGATAGCTAGAATTTATTCTCATTAGGGACACAATATCATACAGAGAAATGAGAGAAATGACAGATCCAATCAAATAATGATTACTAGCCATCGCTATGTTGCATCTGTGCAAAAGGCAAGTGCCCTCCCTGAATACGTGAATCAAGATGCTTTCCATACATTATAGGAAAGCATTGGGTATTGGACAAAAAGTGGAATTGGGTAATGCATCAGACATTCATGAGACCTCACTTCTTTGGTTCTGTACAGGTTTCACTGGCCAAGTTCAAAAAGGTGTGCTCAAAACTGGAGTAAGTGTAGATGTCGGAATGCAGAACATATCCTACAGGAGAGGATTAAAGATCATGACTAAATTGTTAAAGTATACAAAACATAAACATGATTTACTTTATGATTACAGGTACAATGCTAGCAAAAAACCAAACACTGCCCACTTCAGGCAATTGAGGTTCAACTCCAGAATGTTCCCTTGACTCTTAAAAGTGAAAGCAGGTTTCCAAGTTATGCTTCTGTAAATAACTCATTTACTAGTAATGTCAAACTCCTCTGGTTTCCTTATATCCATAGTTTCACACTGTCCAGCAAATATTATGTATGATGGCAAATAAAAGCCAAGAAACATTCCTTACAAGGCATGTGAGAGACTTGATCCTGCTTTCTCGAAAAGCAGGCCAAAATCACAGAAATAAACATGTAACACAGTGTTTCTGCCAGTTAAAAATATAGGATTTTAAATATTATTTTATTTAATGCTTTTCACAGGACCGTCGAATAGAGGAGTTAACACTATTGCTAAGCCAGTACAGAAGGGTGAAAGAGATAATGATTGCAGCTCACGGTAAAATGTCTTGTGAAAAATTTCCTGATATCAAGTCTTTTAAAAACTGCATGCACTACAACTGCTATTTGTTGTCCTTTTAAATATATGTGTATATATATTTTATTATGCACGTATTTGTATCATGTTGGAGTGCTACGAGAGTAAGTATACACTCTTTCAGATACAGAGGGAACCACAGTATGTCTTCACCAGGCTGTGTGTTATGGCCTGTAGTTTGTGGAGATTTCCTTTTTGTTTCCTATGCTGTAGGCAGTACAAAAAAATAGGGTCAAATCTGTCTGGAGATTTAATTACAACATTACTATTCAGCAGGACTTCTGTGACTGAATCTTATGCTCTACTCCATAAGTCATAACCTAAAATTTGTTCTACATCAGTCAATAGTAAATCCCTCCTCGGAGCCTAATTTTGGTGCTGTATGTTTTTTTAGATGGTGTCATTAAGGATTCTGATTGATAAGGAAGGATGACTGATAAGATATACAAACCACGTTGACAAAAGATGACTGACTCTTCACCATTGGTAGCATGTTTATGTAAAAAAAAAAGTTAAAGTAGGGCGGCTGCTTGAAACAGCTGCTGACAGTTGAGCAAAATGTAAAGGAGCTATGACCTGAACTCAACTATAGTTAGCTCTTTAGCGCTAACTGAAGGGCTGTGTACCAGCAACCATAGCGTAAGGTTTACTTCACATCCTGAAGGGCCAATAGTGAGTATCAGGTCTGCTGTCAGTCTTCGTAGCTGAACAGCATGATAACCAAGCTCATGTCTAATGAGTTTTCAAGTGATCTCTTTTCCGATAGTGCCAAGGCTTAACCGAAAGATTTGATGTTTTTTCATAGCTGCCTAGAGCTGCTGCACCTCTATCACATAAATTAGGAATTATTCGTGTGCTTAAAGGTCAGTCTGAATTTCTCCATCATGGCATAGCAGCCCTTCCACATCCTGTTTGCAACCCTATGCGTAGGAGATCTCTAGAAAAAATGTCTCAGTCAAAATACTCCGGAGGTTTGCTGAGCACTAAATATTCAGACCCTGATTTTGTACTGCAGCTTTGACAATTTAGGAATAAAAATCCTACTAAATAATGAACTTGGAGTATTTCAGTATTTGTTTAGATCTGGGATATCCAGAAAAACCTGGAGCGTGTTTACCACGTTCAACCTTGAACTCAGCATGGGGCACTGCATTCTGATACAGATAATGTCGAACATGCATACTACCTATAAAGCGATAAACTCTAAGTAAGAAAACGGTGCCAACTTGAACTTGCCTCAGAACATCAAACTGAATTAGAGTGGTTCAGAAGCTGCCTCATAAGCAGCTCAGCTACTCACAGCAGAGCACAGCATATAAGTGGAAGTGATAAATTTGTTGCTCTAATGTTAATCAGCTTGCTTGTAAGTCAGAGCCCAAAGGAGGGAGGGGAGCAGGGAGGCTGGTAAACTACATGCATCAGATGAAGGCTGAAGGGGAATTTAGAGACTGAAGTATTTAGACTGTCTGATATGGTCCTAAATGGGGTGGGGGTGGCCTGTTTCTCTCCCTTTCTACTTCTAATTTTTAATGCTCACAGGCTCTTCTGTCTCTGGTGGCAGTGAAGAGGAACTTGAGACAACTTTAAGGAAGTGGAATCTTTTGAATAATCCTCAAGGAGAATTATTTAAAACAGAGGTACTTAGTAAAGATGCTTGAGAAGCAAGTTCTGCTGGATATATGATTTTTTTGTATTGGTTTCTCTGTAATAGCTAAGTAATGTAGATGAGGGTTTGGCCCTGGCTGAATTTTTGTACTTCTTGGTATGGGCATGATAGATTCAGAATCAGGCACTACAGTTACAGGCTTGAAACTTTTTTATTTTACATAGGTAAAATCAGGAGAATTGTCACCATCTGTGCTCTCTGCAGTGCCACACAAAGCTATGGAAATCAGGTAAGACCTTTGTTTCTTGGGTTTTTTGTGTGAATTGTCCCTAAGTCTGTATTATTTAATCCATTTAACTGTGGGCACCTTGTCTTGCCTGTTCTTGGCTTTGCAAGAACATTTGGGTAGTTGTGAAAGCAGTGTTTGCCATGGCAGTTTGCAATACTTAGTTGTATAAGGTTTGAATTACAGGAATAAAATTAGCACTTTTGTATATCAGAAAAAAATATGTATTGTAGTACTTAAAACAGTATATTTTATTCTGATTTAAAGTGGAAGCATTCCAGTATCTTCAACTAATTTAACCTCTCCACAAGAAGAATCTTTGGAAACCATAAACAGGTAAGAAAGAGTAACTTTAATTGAAATGTATAACATAGAGCCAGAATTTTTTTTTATAATTCTGCCTTTTTCCATTTTTAAAGTCCCTTAATGTTGTACACTGTTCACAGAGAGTTGTTACTTTCTACTTTTGCTTGTTAAGAGCTTCTAAAAAGTCATCTATAGATAAAAGGTTATTGCCTTTCACTGTTGATCAAAGGATGTCAAGTTGCTGTTTCTGACTTCGTCTATTGAGTTCCAAATACTATGAGTTTTAGGCTAAAAATACAACAAATGAATCTTCTAATTCTGAATTATCTGTTATATGCAGACATTAGGTGATATATACAGCTGTCATATGATACAGTTATGGCATATGCAAACATTCTACGTTGTATTAACTGTTGCTTTTTTGCCTGTCATTATTTTAAGGGTTCCACAGAAAAAAAAGTCAAGTAGTTTAGAAGACTTGCAGAGTGAATCCCTGGAAAAGGTTGGTTTATTTGTAATCACAATTTCTGGTGTTTAATATCATGACTAAAAGATAAAGGTCAAGTATAAATATTCTTTTTGTTTCACATATAGTAACCCTAACCACCACTAAAATTGTATGTGAGGAAAAAAGCCTCAATGATAAAACAGTTCAGGTTCTTTTTTTACCCCATTGCCAAGCTTACAATAAACAAACTAGTTGACACACCCATATATACGCATCCTCAAATTCAGCTTTTTGCCTGAAAGAGAAGAAAAATATTTAAGAGAAATACAACAAATAATGAGGGGTCATTTTGTTGAACTGCAGTCTTATTTTGTTTATAGGTAAGTGTTTTTAAAATAATTTTGACTTCAAAATCACTAAAAATGTTAAGGCGGCAGCAGATCCTGAAAGTAAATATTGGGACTGGGTATTTCCACATAGGATTCCTTTTTGAGTGTTTTCACATAAATATGAGTGTCGCTCCTTAACTTAGACTTCTAATATAAAGGGCATTCCTGAAGATGGCAGTGATGCTGCCTTTGTTAAAAGAGCAGGAGCGCTGTTATTAATTCAAAGGCTTAATTTCATTCCAGAATAAAGACTTTCCAATTTACAAAGTCTCATTACGTTATGGGGCAGAGGCTTGTTTTGTCATTATGTACACTGAAATTTTTCTGCACTTGTAATTATGCTTTGTGAGATTGTTATTGACACTTTCTACACTTAAATTAGGCTTAATACTAGATTACCCACACCCAGTAATGCCATTTAAAATGGATACTAGTAATACGATTGTTCCAGTACTTCAACTGTTCTTAAATTTTTCTTAATTCTCTGAAGATGACAGTGACCAAATAGAATGTTTGAAATTTGTGTTGCACTCATTCCACTGTGGTCATATATGTGACAAATCATTTCAGAACTAACATTTAATTCCATGTGGAATTTATGAAGGTCTGTTTTCTTTTCATAACTTTTAAATTATTTTCCTGTCTGAAATTCAAAAACTTAATCTGTTGATGTGATAAGGCTATACCTACACATTTAGACTGTAAGTCTGCTCTACCTGTTAAATCAGAGTCCATAGAGGAACAAGAAACCACCAAGGATATGAGAAAATTGTAGCAAGCCAGCCCCATGTTCAGCAAGCCATTTAAATTGTACGCCCTAATTTAGGCATGAGGCTTCTTAGTGTAATAACTGAGACTCCCTTATGCGTATGAGTAAGTGGCTAAATGTGAATTAGTTACAACCACAACTAAGGCCAAGAAAACTTGTTTTGCTGGCTTAGCCTGACAAGACTTTGCTTCTTGCATTAAGTCCAAAAGAACCTGTGCTAGCGGCATTGTTTACCACAGCTATTCTACTTTGCACAAAACTCAAATTCCAATTACGTCCAGCAATAATAACAATAATAAGACAAAACACATTGGTGTCTCTGACCTAGCTGTGCTGGAATTTTTATCACTTCATTTCTGTCACAGCTCTTTATGGTCTTAGCTGGGTACATACAGTATTGCGAATGTTCTTTTTTTGTGTCAGTCATTTTCATATTGTTTTAACTGTTAAACAGCTGTTATGTTCCCAGATTAAAGTAAGTCTAAAGAGACCACCCAGAAGCCTGAAAATAGAAAAATACCTTTGATCACAACAGAACCTAAACAGGGCCTGAATTTTGTAGAGTGGTTTGAACAAACACATTTAGTATTAAGTATTTTATTGAAATGAAATGAAGAGATAACAGACCTTGTAATATATTGTCAATGCATTAAGTAGTATCACAATAGTAATAAGACTACAACTGATGTTCTGTGTATGTATGTTAATACTAACATTTGTCTGTTGCTTTTTTCCATAAAACTTTGAAATTACCCTCCCTGCAACTCCGTAGTATGTAGACGGAAAACCAGTACAGCCTGTTGTAGAACAAGAGGTATATTAACTGTAAACTCTCTTAACATTTATCTGTTGTGATGTGCTATGATGGTATGGCTGTGTTTTCATTTTATATTAATTTTCTTTTTATAATATTTGTGTAGTTTCAGTACTGACAAACTCTGAGAACAGGGGTAGGGATTTGAGAGGGAATTTTTTTTTTTTTTTTTTAATCTAAAAGCTTTTATATGAGGTTAGAAGCTGAAGTCAGTCAATTTCAGAAAATACAGTGCTAATGTAATAAGCAATTTCTCTACTCATATAATTTTTGGTACAAGTCAGGATGTACTCCTGCAGTTGCCAAAACAGGAGCAGGGATTAAGGAATTGAGAAATCTGGACTACAGTTATAGTATCACAAAGATCCCTCTAGGCCTTGAAACAAGAATAGATAAACCAGGAGTTATCTCATTAAATATTTCATGTATCATCCTGTCACAGACACTGTTTTAAAAATAATTTTGTTAGAATGGGGTTACTAAATAGAGGCATACTGTATGTTTCTGTATACTAAATATGTTTTGCATATTTTCAGTACAGTTTTCCTATATAACCTCCTTTCTGATACCAAAACATTTACCAATATGAGCTTATTCCAAAACACATGTTGAATGTACACCACTCCCACTCATGTCAATTGGAGTTGCAGGTTCATTGCTTCTCTGGAAAAGCCTCTATATCCCTATAGTTTTGGCAGCTGTAGGATATACATTTTTGCCCAGAGTGATGGTTCCTTCATCTTTTTATTTGGATTCAGTATTGAAGAAATCTCAGTATGGCATTTCCAAAACTGTAGACAAGTACCTCTGTGAAACACATACCTAGGCTGGAAAAGTACCTTGTTAGGCTCAAAACTATCATCAGATTTATATGCAAGTTCTGATCTACCCATGTACACGGGGCGAGAATCCCAAGTAGCTGATCACTGAAAAATTGAATACAAGAAAAATTAAGAGACACTCTATTTTTAACAAAGCCTACATACCAGTTCCCTTTCAATACAATACACTGGGACTCTGAGGACCACCTCTTGTAAGCTCTGTTGCTGGAGCAAGGTCCTTCCAGCATAAGTAGTCTCACTGATGCTAGTGACACTGCGTATGTGTACTATAGCTGCAGGCAAGCATTACGTTAGACTCTTCTTTTAGCCTGACGTGGACAAAAACTGTAGTCAGCAGCCATTCGGGCTAGCCCTAAAATACAGCTCGGTCTATGCCTTTTTTCCCCAGCATATATCAAAAGTATACCTTGTGCTTAGGTTCTGTAATAGAATTGGCAATTATATATTTAGCTATATTGACTTTTTTTTTAAAACCTTGCATTTGTAATGTTATCTATACAAAGAAATCTTAATTCTTAGAAAAGTTAAATTTGTGTACCCTGACTTCATTGTTGATTCGTATTACTGTTATTAATGGTGGTGGGCAAATATGTTTGACAAAATTTGAGTTATACAAATACTTTTGGCTTAAATTCCAGCAAGATATAGTTGTGAGGCAGAAACATAGACAGACTAGTGAAAAATAGGGGAAAAATTTGACAGAGCAAAGAATGGGCTGGGAAGTAACTAAATGCATTTCTGGCACTGTCGAAGTTGACCTCGGAAGGACCAAATTATTATATAGTGCCAGGGTCCAAGAGGAAAGGAAGACAGCATAAAATATTCTTATGACAAAACCAGGTAATACTGAACATGTATTATATTTTAATGTAATATACAGTCTGGCTGAAGTGGGAGGGGCAGATGGGGGAAGAGAAGGCTGTGTCTTAGCTAGAAAACATTGTCAGCCGACTATTGGATTTAAATTGAATTACCTGTAAGCCAGAACATGGAGGGGGTGGTGTCATTTTGAACCATGAACTTCAAATACTTTTTCTCGGCTTTTAAAATATTGTGTACTGGAGTGCAAATGCTAGGAGTGATTCAATTTTGTGTTTGTTTATTTTATTTTTCCCTCTTTAAAAAAAACCCAGAGTAAGCCACTTGTTAAAGGCAGCAAGTATCAAACCTTGCCAGGCAAGCTGCCTCGACCCTTACAGAACGGAGAGCAGGGAACGTACAATTCGCCAGACAGCTGTGGCATGAACGACAACGAGGACAACAGCATCCGGGGCCTGAGTATGTATCCACGCCTCTCTGAGAGGGTTATGCAGGGAGGGAGAAAAAGCAAACTGAGGGAATGGGACATAACATGGTATGTAGTCTGCTCTGCCAGGACAATGGACTGTGATGTTCACATGATCCAGTTAGGTAAAGTTCTACCTCTTTTTCTAACAATGTACCAAAAATATTCCACATTAGCTCACTGGAGAGTGAAGGATAGTTTTAAGCTAGAGCGTTCTTTTCTGATGATACAATTGGCTGATGTCATTGATAGCATAAGTAATGAAGAGACAGTCTTTTGGAGATTGTGGACAGAGCATTCTGAAAGTCTACAAACCTGTAACTAAAAATTGGAACTTCTACAGATGCAAACATATTGACAATATGAATAAGCAGTATTTTTTACAGATGCACTTCCAGTGCTCCCCTGAGCTTGCTGATCTGTTTTCTTAAAAAACAAGCAAGCAAACAAAAATGCACAGCCAGGTACATCATCAGTACTTCTAAAAAATACATGCTAGATTGGTGTATTAAAACAAACAAGCCTGTCCCTTGCTATCCCACTGCATTTTAGCATGTGAAACTTTACAATATAACTAGCACCAATGTGCACGTTTCAGGCAAAAATCTAGTATCAGCACTGTTGATTGCTGTAGCTTGTGGGGACCCACAAGTAAAAAATTAGCTCACTATGTCCAGAAAAACATCAGTGGATTTTGAAAATGTATGTATATTGTTATTCCACAACCATAGCCATGTGTGGAAGCCTATATTAATTTATTTTCAGTGACATCTTAAGCATGGATTTATTGATAAAAAGTATTATAGTGAGGCAGAGAACCAGGTATTTGCCAAGGACTGAAGAGCTTGAGAGCTCAGGCACAAGAGTATCCCTCTCCGTTTTGAAGTGTTCCTACACTTGAAAAGTTATGGTGGGTTTTTTTGTTTGGTGGGTGTTGTGGTTTAACCCCAGCCAGCATCTAAGCCCCACACAGCCGCTTGCTCACTCCCCCCCCAGTGGGATGGGGGAGACAATCGGAAGGGTAAAAGTGAGAAAACTCGTGGGTTGAGATAAAGACAGTTTAAGAGGTAAAGCAAAAACTGCGCACACAAGCAAAGCAAACCAAGGAATCCATTCCCCACTTCCCATGGGCAGGCGGGTGTTCAGCCATCTCCAGGACAGCCGGGCTCCATCACGCCTGACGGGGACTCGGGAAGACAAACGCCGTCACTCCAAACATCCTCCCCTCCCTTCTTCTTCCTCCAGCTTTATATACTTATAGATTCATAAGGCTAAATAAATAAAATTGTCACCAAGTATATGTCACCCCTAAACCAGCTACAAATGTTCAGAGGGAATGGAAGGGTCAAATCCCTCGACTGCTTAGAGAAACCCACAGTAGTAGTCCCATTACTGTATTAGCCCCAATACAGCTGATGTATTACCAGAGAATATTTGTGTACATTTCCCAAAAATTCACCTTAGCGACAATTAAGCTTATTCCTCTTTATAGTACATAGCAAGATGATACCACTCTAGAAAAGCCTAAATAAATACAAGGAGAGCATGCCAAAGGAAGGGACTCATTCTTTAATAGCAAATGTCCTGCTTAGCCTCACTTATTTGTTCTTTACCCAGAAAAGTGCCCAACTTGTGTACACTCCTGATCTGAACACAACACCCTAGAAAGACAGAGTCCATTCCAACACCATGGATCACACAGGTCAGGACAATGCAGGCAGGACAGGACAGGACAGAAGCAGAAACCTCTAGAAATCTTAACTGTTAAGTGAGAGAGGTTTTTCCAACAGCAATCCAACGCACAGCTTCACATCCAGGCTGTGAATACAGAACAACCAGTGAAGACTAACACCATCTACTGAAACAACTGGATAATTTTCATAACTGGTTATTTTCTCCATTGTATATCAACATTCCAATTTGCTTTACATGACACTTGCACCGATTCGCTCAGTGTGGTCTAATCCATGTCAGACATTTAACGGCTCAAACAAAATACATAAGTAAAAATAATTTTTTATCTTACTAGTATAATACATTTTTCTCTAATTTTTTGTTTAATGAAATCTTACATAATTCCTTATGCTACTAAGATTATTTTAAGCTCAGAGGGTTCTTCTCTTTTGAATATGTGCTATATTTATCCACACACCATCCTCATCCAGGCTGACGCACCCAGTTACTCTACCTATACAAACAAGATACAAATGAGAGCACATAAGAGGTGTTTGCTGGCCAATCCGAATTGTCTTCCATTTTCTTCCAAAGAGTGGAATCATTCAAGAAGAGTAATATCTACTCTGAATACCATAGGTGTGTCATCACCCTAAAAATCACTATATGGGAGAGTTAAATACCTTAAAGCAAACCCTAGCCCCATTATTTCCTTTCTGTCTAAGCCTACGATAAATCATTCACCATCTTGTATGTGTTATTCAGCAGCGAGTAATAAGATGACAACACACCAGAGTTACAGGGGAGGGCAACAACACTACTTGGAATTACCAACATCTCAGAAATTGTACCAAAATTCATGCAAAAAATGGCAAAGTCAAGTACTGTTGGTAAAAGAGGGGACAGCAGGGAGATCACAAAAATCATGTAAAAACAGTTGAACAAGTGGAAAGACAAATCAGAACTTTAACAAAGATGCACTAACTAAAAAACCAACAAACTCCTGGTACCTCAGCTGCGTGAGCTTTTCTAAAAAGCAATGCAAAAGAGAGATGTGTCTGTCACTACAGCACAGTCATGACTGCCAATTTATACACGAAACTTATTTTTCCTAAAAATAATGTACATGTCCACTTTTCCTAGCAGTGTAATTTTTTTATACACTTTTATTAGAGTAGTTCATTCAAGGAAGTTGGAAAATAATCCCATTCTGAAACACTGAGGAATGGTATTATGTCCACAAGAATCTGAAGTATACACTTCATTGACTCCATTCTGACAAACTCTTACATTTCTGAAACTTCAAGTGACTGTTAACCAGCATTTTCTACTAGAAGTAAGCATTTGGCAAAAATGACTGTGCAAGATTTTAAAATTCCACTAAAAATAACCTACTTGAAAAAAGAACATGTTTTTTTCTATTCTCCAATCCCATTCTTCTTCCTAAAAAAATCTGAAGTATAAATTTAGCAACAGAAAGCAGTTTGAAGTTTAATTTTAATATGAAGCTATTGACATTTTCTCTAGAAAGCATTAAGTAACATTTAGTGGCATAAAGACTGGAAGACCTGTTTCCCATAGCTATGTTAAATGGTCCTCAGGTTTCAACAAAATGAACTAGAGAATATCAGGTAAGAAAACTGGATCAAGTCTTACTATCACCATTCTTTACAGGACACAACATGAAAAGGAAGTAGCTTGTCAGTATCACACGTATGTTCTACTGGTAAGAAGTAATGTCACACCACCAAAAAATCCATATCCTATATGACCTCAAACTCTACAAATTACTTTTACAGCACCAGCAACCAGAAATTTTATTCTTAAGTATCTGCACGAAAGCAGCTCCACGAGAACAGAGAGAAGATTTCGCCCTACTCTATCCAACAGATACTGTACTTCTGCTAAAAAAAGTAGCGTGTCACAATGCAGGATATGAAACTACAAAGATCCTCTAGAAAATTCCAAGCAATTTGATACAGCTTCTGTTGAAGAAACCAGGAAATATAATTAATTTTGAAATTTATGTAAGAACAAAGACTGCAAATCTCCCCACTACAGTAACACAGAAAATGTGCCCCGCTTTGACAAAGAGATAGCACTTACAGTGGCCGCAAATTTAAGTATCCTGTGTGGGTCAGACCAGTAAAGTCCCCCAAGTAACAGGTAAGCACAAATATATTCTCCAAGTCTTCTGGTCAAGACATACAGGCATTTTATATTCTTTAAACTAAGGATATAAGTAGTCAAAAGGGACATCTCTAAACTTAATGTAAGCCTGTTGAACTCCTAAAATATCACTGCATACAGGATCCTATCACAAAAAGGTTAAACACACAAAAAAAATCTCACACACAACACAACTCGTAATTACCATCAAAATAAAATATGAATAAAATTCAGATATTGAAAGCACTGAATGCAGTGGGTATTTACACCAAAATTTGTCAACATCTTGAACGTCACTAATAAAATTAAGAAACAAAAGACAGCAAAAGCCATTTACCAAGTAAATTTGTTTGAAAAGGAACATTATTTTTAGCCTGTCTGCTCTTTCAGCATTAACATTTGCTCTAATTTAACCACAGCCACGAAACTCCAGTAGGTTTCAGAACCGAGATTTAATGGTTGCTTCCTAAAGGAATCAAAAAGGTCAACACATTCCATGAATGCCACAAAGGCCACCAGTATTATGAAAAAGTCATGGAGACTCCTAAACTTGCAAAATAAAAACCCACTCCATTTTCATGCTCATTGGTGTAAATAGAAAAATATGAACCCATGACTGGAGGTGATCATTAATTTCCTAGAACACACACAATAAGAATCCAGTGTGCATTAAAAAACAGGGGTTACATTCATACCCATCTGTTCCAATCAAAGTAGAAGTAAACTGATGAAAACGTATTTAGTAAAGAAGTCAATGTACAGATGTAATCCAACTTGTCAAATCAATTGAGTGTATTCACTGCTGTTATCTTTCACTCTACAACCTCCTTAACCAGGATATGAATGTATATGCAACCATCTCAAGAAGAAATTATTTCTGAAGCATGACAGGTACATACACATTCAGGGATGGCATGTTCTCACAAGTGTCTGCTGATAGGCATGACTGGCCATGATGTTCAAGCCTCAGGTGCTTCACAGAACAGCCGTAATGCAGAATGCCTGACCAAAAAAATTGGCATTACCATAATTTATAATTATTTCCATCCTTTTACTCAAAATTTATTTATTCAAAATTATCATTTAAACATTTTTAAACTTAATTTGATGTGGTAACTGGCAACTGTGAGCTCTATCTCCTAAAATAACAGTATGGATATATATTTCTTGTGATGAGAATCACTGTTTTACAACTTCTAATACTTGCTTAAAGTAACTGCATGGTCGATTTTGATAACTCATCCCTTGTATTCCACTCTTTTGCTTTTAATACTTAAATATTTTAATATACTACTCAGATAGAAAAATCCTAATGCAAGCAATCTGACTTGCTGAGAAAAAATAAAGACATTCCTAAACCACTCAGGAAAATTCTTCACAAAACCATAAAAAACACAGGGCTAAGAGAATGTTTCCAAGTGTACTTATGGGACTGTTTGTTAAATTATTTTAACTATTATAGCCTCTGAAATTGTTCTAAAATTGGTACCTTAATTGTTTCATGCCTCAGCAGGTGGTAAAATTTATCTTCTGGATTTTCTAAATGCCAGTTCCATCAGGTTCTGAGCACTTACTCTCATTACCCACTCAGAGCCAGGTCAACAAGACAGAATTTTTGCATAACATTTGCTGAAATGAAGTCTTAATTCTCTAAATATTCTCTAACTATTCTGGCATCAGTTGTCCAAGGAAGAGCCGTTAATACTTCACAAAGGAATCACATCCCACAACTTTATCACTGAAGACAGTACTACTGCTGTTACTGTACAAACCAGAATATGAGTTCCCAAATTACTGAGTTTAAAATCCAAGCTACAAGTCTCCACCACAGAAATTTTTTCCTAAATCTTCTGCATAGAGCAAGAAAAGTTTAGCTAAAATGAAAAATTTTTATGTGATGTTACTTCATCTAAAAAGTGGATACCTCCAAGTAGAGGTTTATTCTCCTCAGTGACTGTAAGGCAGGTGGAAACTTTGCTTTAAATCTTTACTACTTCTTTCAAATTGAAAAAGATGCTTTGAAACATGCTGCATTTTTCTCTTAAAAGAATTAATTTTATTGCTAGTTTCTAGGATAAATATTATTTTGATGATCATATTCAAAATATCTAAGCATCTTCACAAGCAGATGAAATCGAAAAAACACCTAAATGAAAAAGTTACAGCCACAAACCTATTTAAAAACGTAGAGTTTTAAATCACTTTATATGCAAAACCAAATTAATAGATACTGTGATGGAGAATAACAGTACAGTTGGGGAAACAGGAAGAACTTCCAGAAAAGGAGAGGAACTAGATAAAAATCAAGATAAAGACAACAAAGGAAATATGCACAAAGGAGGAAATCCTATAGAAAGGAAGGTGGCTGAGAATGAACTACATCAGTAAGCCTTGCATTCCCAGGAGAATGTTAATGTGACAGAAATCTACAATCCAGAAAAAACACAAAAATCACATTCAAAGAACAAATTTCAGAGCTAACCGAATGATTGTTTCGGGAGAGAACAGAACATCTTCCATCACTGCTGCTTGATATGAAACTGGGCTTCGATGAGGACAAGATAGGAAATGTGGAAAAGGAGTCCCTTAGGACTCTCTCTGGTCCAATACAACATCTGAAGGCTCCAGCAGTTTTTGGTGGAGGACTATTAACATTGGTTTTATACAGCTGTAGCAGATGGTATGATTCACTTCTCTCAAAATATAAGAGCTCAGGGAACCTGATGGTATTATCAGGCACCAAGTTAGAACAAATAAAAAAAAGTACCTTTCATGCAAATATTGAAACTATGGATATCATGTTGCAGGGAGAGGGCTAATATTTAACACTATTTTTTAGAGAGATCAAACTTGAAAAAAAGACTATGCCAGTGATATTATACAAATATAACCCTCAACTTTTTTTTTTTTTTTCGTTCCCCTCCTCACGGATGTCCTTCAACTACTGGTCAGAGCATTAAAGGTAATGCAAGGTAGAAAAATAATCATTCTCTACTTCCCCCTTCTGTTAGCCTTCCATTAGCACCTGCTGTTGGGCATTGCCAGGGACTGGACACCTGATCAAGTATACTTCTGATGTGAACCAGTACTGTGTTACTGATGGTCTTGTGATTTCACGAGATCTTTAGATCTGAAGAGCTTAGGAGAGAGGAAAAACTGTTCAAGAGAAAAAGAATATGTAATCAAAATACCTTCTATCTCCTCAAGTCTCTAAAAAGACATTTCTTTACCATCTCAGCTTCAGTATTTATCACATATGGAAGTAGCATAGAAAATTTCTGAAAGCTCAAAACTTTGTCTCAAAGGTTTTAAAAATAAGAAACTCAGTTGCAAAGACAGCCACCATCCATTCAAGCTTTCACTCCTCAATTCTCAGCTGGAGTAAGCAAGAGTCCTACACAAAGCCAGCAAGGTTTTATTTAATAAGGCAAATGATAAAAAAAAAAAAAAAAAAAAAAACCCAAAACAAAACCAAAAAACAAAAAAAAACCAACCTTGCTTTTCTCCCAAGACCCTGAAGTTGTTTTTCCCTTAATGAAAGACAGACAGCTTCAAGACGTCCTGTTTCCCCCTATCCCCAATATAGCTCTTTGCCTCCTCAAGCTGCATCATGGAAATAAACACACACACGAAGTAACTGAAGAACAGGAGGGAGAAAGGCTCCAATGATGCTGGAAACCACTGCCATCATCTGGGGATGATGGGCAGGCACTGGGACAGAGAAAAGCCATTCATTATTATAAAACAGGGTACAACACAAGATGAACATTAGAAACAAAAACTAGCAAAATTGAAAATGTAATCTGCAAGTCAACACAAAATAATTTTTAAGAAATTTTGCATAATGCTTACAAAAGTTTAGGAAAAGTGAAAAAACATTCATCAGTGTTAATAAGACAGATCTTAATGAAGACAGCTTTAAAAAAAAATCCTCAAAAGACTCTAAATATCTGTAAATCCACAGGCACGGTAATGAGCATAATTACCGAATATGTGGCCTAACAGGGGGGAAAAAAATTCAGAGCACTATAAAAATCATAAAGAGGATAGTAAAAGATGATGGCAATGGCAGACCTATTCCACAGAAGCAAGATCTTAAAACACACAAATTTGAACAGCAATGAACAATTAATGTAAGTTGCTAAAACCAAAATACTTCAGTGGGATGTCAATCAGTAACACAGAGCTGACAACTGTGCTTTAATTAAATTTGAGACTGTTACCAATTAGTTAGTCTAGAGCACTACAGGCTTCATGCTGCCTATGACTCAGTGCACTGACTCATCCAGTAAAACTTTTCTTGCTGAAGAACTATCCAGGCACCCGCAAGGAAGCAAGATCAAAAGGAAAGTAGCTTCACTGACCTTCTTAGCAAAAGTCGTTTTAAATTTAGATGACCAAAAGTATATGCTGACACAACTGCCCAGATAGGTTTATGAAGGACAGAATTTCAGGAGCATTGTTTTAACTCCATTTCAGATAAACATCTCAAAAAAAAAAATCAAAATACAAGTAATGCTTTGTACAGTTTCAAGCTGAAGCAGCACATTTTAAATCTGCTTTTTTATAAGCTGCTCAAGTAGCATTATTTATTATTAATAAAATAGCTATCATTTTTTCATTGAAAGATCCTGTTTTCTGCCGCTTAGAGTCCTGACTGATTTTAATAATTGGAGGCTGAAATTTTTCTATGTCAGAAGTAAGGTCTTCAGCTGATGGGGGGATATGGGAAAGTGACAAAAAGTCTTCAGCCATCTCCCTGTTCGGAGAAAAAAAAAAACAACATTTGCTTAGATTTTAAAATTATAACAATTCTAGCATTGCACTAAGCAGTAATGGCATTTTCAAGTTCCAAAAAAAAAAATAAGATAAGGACAATCCTGCATGAAAGACTCTTCTATTGATATTCTCACGGACCTCCAAAAACTCGTTAGATTTAAAAAGCAAGACTTCTTGCCCAGTTGTGTTGTGAATGCTCAGGCTATGACACCTAAGCTGCCAAGCACAGGATTTCAGAAAAGGAAAGCTGTCTCTCTTGCTCGCTCTTTCAGATTCTGCTCTGATAGTGCCGACACAGAGGGAGCAAAAAGAGTGGATGAGGAGTGTCCAGACCCAAGCCAGGCAGCCTGTTGAGAAGCCCTACAATACAAACTGCTGTAAACATCTCATTGTTTTTCAAAACAACCAGCTGCTCACTATCGTCTTCAGCTCCAGCTGCACACGGGCCCTGTAGTCACAGGTTGGATCAGCTTGTTTATTCACGTGAAAACCAATTGCAAGTAAATTGACAGTTTTGGTGTGAGCTCACTCCATGGCTGCACAATCAGCGGAGCAAGAGAGGAAAGCGAGAATGTATATCCAGATAGCAGCACATGCAATGCAGTTTGAGATCTGTTAAGCCATATGATAAGCAGGACCAGACAAACTTGAAAAAGAACTTGAAGAGTTGTATTTTAGGCCTGGAGCAAAGGGTGGAACAGGTAAGGCTCCTGAGGATTAAAATGAGCATGAATGTTAGAATTGAGAGAATCTTTAATTAAAGCACGTTTTCCCCAGAACCTACACTAGGATCTACAAATCTCAGTATTTAACATCAATTTTTACCAATTGAAAAAGCTGTAACTTCACTGGGAACAGGCATACTTCATATCCTTCTCACAGCTAAGTCGGAGAATGACAACCTACCAAAGATCAGTACTAAGGGTATGGCTTCACAAGATGTTAAGTGGGGAGGGGCAGACAGAAGAAAAACCAGGAGCAATTCTGCACTGTTTTCTCATGTGCAAGTCTTTCTTCTAGTTCATTTCTCCCAGCACTGGTGCTTACTAGGTACTTCCATAAGCCAATTTAACTTACCAGCATGGCATAGAAAACTAATACAGAAGAAAAGCTATATGGTTTTCTGCCATATTAGTTGTTTAACAGATTTGCAGAACAGTCAGGAGCATATGGAGATGGAGATGTGTGGGAAGCAGGGAAGCTGGACTTGCCCCCTTTGGTGGCAGCAAGACATTTCACTAGTTTACCTGTTCAGCCTGGCTCTTCCAGCAAACCCTGTAGGAATGAATCAGCCGCTTCATTTTCTTTTCAAAAGCAAAGCAACATTGGAAATCGCAGTATCCAGCACAGTAATTAAGAAATGCACTCAGCTGACAGATGAACACTGGAACCTCTGCCACGCAGCTCTTGTACGATTCTCAGGAGGTCGCTACACCAGGCAGGTAGGTCACATTACTAGTTCTCATTTTTCTGGCTGTAAAACTCAGGAACTCTAGATCTGCTTCCCAGACATGCTGTGACCTCAACAACTGCAAGTGGATGTCACTCCAGTGCGTTTCAAAGCTCCAAACCAAATGTTTAACTCAAAATGCTAACCTCTTCGAAAAAGCAGGACAAAGGGCATTTCCACTTGAGTAGCCAAAGCATAATTTTGGTACTGATGCCTGTAAGTTCTGCAAAGTAGAAGTAATATTACTGTGCTACCTTATAGGACAGCTGTAAAGATAAATTCTGCATAATGAATTTGCATGAATGACTTAATGATGATAATCTGTGAAGAACTCAAATGTTGTAGGGATATAATTCAAGAGACAAAAATCTGAATTCAAAGCAGACTTTGAATAGTGAACAGCATATAATACGTGTCCATGTACAAGAACAAAAATAACTTAGTCACCCAGCACTCTCTGGCTATGCCTACCTTAGCAGGCCAGTGGAAGATGATTCTCAAAAGGGCAGAACAACCATTTTTGTCTGAGACCCTACACACGTGCCAGTGGGATTTAATTCAGACCGTTTCTACTTTGGTTCTTCAGGCTGAATGTTTAACAACAGTTGGAGCACAAGGTGCACCCTCAGAATCCATCTCCTGGCTCAGTCTGAAGAAATCCAGTTTGTGCACTGCAATGTGAACCAACTGCCTCAGGCAGGGACAATCAATACATTCTCTCAAGAGCAGGTTCTTTACTCAAGAACTGAAATGCTAATGCAGATGAACCTTATATTTTGCTAAAAACAAAGTGGTTGGGCTTTTTTAATGTAATTTTTTTAAAATATAATTTAAATGTAATTATGTTTTAAACCGTATTTTTAAAAATTTAATCTAAAAGCATTTTCCAAAGGCAGCTCACAAAATACAGAAACGACTAATACAATCTGGGAAACTTTTTAATGCCACAATTTTAAGTGACAATGAAACAATTCAGTTATCCTCTACTGCATTATTAAAACCCTACAAATTGGGAAACAGAGGACATAAATGACACTTGTCGTGCTAAGATGTATTTTTCATATGTTTAGCTTAGTCTTTTGTAATACTCATATGATGCTCCAGTCAACTTCCTTTCTCTCAATAGAGTTAAGATTGGATATAAAATACAGACCACGTGTAATGCAACTTTTTTATGCCTGTATCTGTACAAACAACACCTGTTCAACCATACACCAATGGTTAGAACCGTAGTTGTACAAATACAGTCCTGAGTTCAAAAGTACTTTTTACACATTTGCTGTAAAAAAAGATCATTCTTATTAATGCTTCCAGTATACCAACTACAGAAATCCAGAAATACTGCAGAAAGTCATCTGAAGTGCTACTTCTCTTTCTATAGGCCAAAAAAGCTGTTAAATATTTTTGCTATAGAAATCTAGGGTACTTAGTGTTTCTTCATCTTTTTATTACAGCAGATGAAAACTGTCTGTAGTGAATAACCATTTAACCTATTCTAAGCTATGCTCAAAACATCTGAAGAAATTCATAGACCAAATTATTTACAAAAATTAAGGTAATCTCTTTAATGTCTCACCAAAAAGTAATTAAAGAAGTACAGCAGATCTTAATTACCTGAGAGTGTCTGCAAAATTCTTCAAAAAAGGAAATCCAACCAGATCATCTCACCATGATAAAACAATCCAGATGAGTCTGGGAATATTTTATAACTCCTTACAACATTACAACGAATCACATCTTGGACATTATCCCAAATGATCTATGCAATATGAAGGAACCCTATTAGTGTTATAAAAATATGTGTATACTAGAAAGCTCTCTAAATAAGATAAAAGTACTATAATATTGAAGAAAAACCCCACACAACTAATTAAGTGCTAGTTGTAGCCAAGGGTTTTCTACTTCAGAAATAAGTGGTTTACATTCTACTAAGAAGGGATACCATTTCCTGAGGTGACTTTGTCATTTTTATCTCTTCCCTAGATAACTGTTCACTTATAAATGCAAGGCCCGCAAAGAGGTCTGCATTCAGGCCCGCAAAGAGGTCTGCATTCAGGCCCACTGAACAATTACCCAGCTACAAAATTCATTAAAAAAAAAAAAAAAGATAAAACCTCTCTATTCAAATAAAAAATACACTATGTACACTCATTTCAGACTTCGCAACAGCAATATAGCTGGTTTTAGAGAAAGGCATCTGGCAAAACTTCCAAAATGTTTAATCAGATCATATTTCTAGAACTATTAGAAATCTAGAACTATTTTTGCTAGAGCAAAAATACTGACAAAAAGATTTATCAGTCTGAGGTCACTTTTTTCTCCATGATATTAGCATTTCAGTCACCAAAATACTAGCAGGTAACAATTATCCATGGGAGAACAGAAAGTTTCTATGAATCTTTCTCCTCTTCTGCTCTGTTGGGGGTGCACTTACTGCTCTGCTAGAAGTGACATCTGTTGAAAGAACATAACTCAGGTAAGCGGAAAGATGTGCAGCTTCTCAAAGCCATTTAACAAGGACTTTAGACTAATCTTGAAAAGCAAGTCTGTCTACCTACCCCTGATTAATTCCAAAGCATCTATCTATAAATTTTAATTAGTACATTTCTCAGTTTTAAGCGCTGCTTCTTCAGTGGACTCAAGATGTGGCTTACCATGGATAAGGCTTCTGTATCCTCCTCATCTATCCCAAATCTGTTCATTGCACCTATCACTATGTCCTACCTCTAATGCACGCATAAATCAACCATGTAGAGAAAGGATTATCTTTTTGTTTTTGCACAACTACCTAAGAATTTGTCTTTGATTCCTGTTAAACAGACAAAAAATTTAAAGGCATACTTGTTTCGTATGCCTGCCAAAAGGCAGGGCTTTTAAAATTATTTTAAATAAAATGGATTGTTAAAAAATGTTGGCACAGTGAGACATGCTATAAAAGCTGGTTACTCATGGGATCGCAACAAAGATTTGTTAGTAGAGAAATCTACTTTCAGAGAAATGCTGGAAGGGTTTTAATATTTCTCTAAATAAATTAAGAAACTGTACACAAAGTCACAGCTGAAAAAAATTATTAAAACAAACACTTTGCTGTTATTCACATGCAAATAAGAAAATTATCCTAGAACTAAGAAAATGAGAGGTCAAAGATAATCCAAGACATTCTTGCATTTTTATCAGGATATTTTTATACCATTGCATTACTAAGAAGCATTATTTAGTCTTCAGCATACTAATAACCTTTCCTCTCTCTTATGAGAATTTAAAATACTTTGCAAAGATGTTCAGTTTCATAAGGTAAATCAGACATACCTGTTTTTAAAGTAGAGAGTATCTATTTGGGGGTTTAATAATGTTTCAAAACTATTGCCTCACAGAAGGGAAAATATAATTACAAATCTAGAGAACCACATACTGCACACAGACATATAGATACTCTGAGGTCCCAACCTTCCATTCTGAATGTTGCAATTGGCATTTGCATTCTATTACTTCTATAAGGAGCTCTAAAAATGAAAGATGACTTACTATTTATGTTCAAATGTAATCTCAACTTCAATCAATAACAATATACTGCCATGTTATAACATAAAATTATTTAACAATGAAAAAGGAATAAAAAAGGAACTTATGGAAAATAAAAACATCTGTGGCAAAAAGTGGTTGAGGTTACCCTGTAGAATAAAGTAGTCATTCCAAGTTGCCCTGCAGCAAACTTCAGAATGTTGGAAACATAAGCAAGGTAAACAAGCTTTCCAAAACTCTGCACCTACCACCAAAAAGGTGATGTTGATGACACTGCTGTGAAATGTATGAGCAGCTACAATGTACAGATTAAGCCACAGATCTACAGAGGTACAATTCCCATCCAAACCTTGTTCTGGTATACGAGAGATGAATTTGTCAATGAAAATACTATAAAGGGATTAAAAAGGTCTTACTTATGCCTTATGACATCACCTGCCAGAAAATAAAGATTACAAAAAGAAAAAAATCTTACAGTTCTATATTTTTGCTAATAGTAACATAGTATGCCATACAAACCATTTTTTTCGGGTATCTAGTAGAGAGAAAAGAAGCAAAGTACACAGCAAAAAAAGAATTTTAGTTGCAAGCAAAAAATACCTCCTATCAGTTCTATACAGTACATAACTTTTTACATAGGTGAAAGACATCACACGTAATTTTAAAAAATAAGGACTGATAGGTAGAACATAACTGGACTGTAATTTTTTTCCAAAAGCACCTCTGAGAGAATATGAAATGATAAAACAGTTGCTTACACTCCAAGTCTAACAATCTGCATTACAAAAAGAAACCGAAATAAATAGTTGGCATTTTGTAGGAAAACAACCTTCTCACATAATGTATTAAGTACAACATAAAATGATTTTCCAATACTGGTCTATTCAACAATTCAACGTAATGCAACCATTATTACCCATTTTTCACATTCATCTCATCGGTACGCTAACAGAGGATGCTACTAAATTATACCAGTATATAGCTGAAGTATCTGTGAGATCACTGACTAGGTCTGCATATTCAAGCATTTCTGTAACTTGCATTCTCTGTCAACCATCTCCACATCATTCCACACAGAAGGGGAAAAAAGGTCATCATGAATATGATGTTTTGAAGCATCCATCAATCATAATCACTCAGCAGCCTCAAAATTAATTTCAAATGTATTTTCTTCACAAGGGTTCAATTTTCTGATTACAGCTAAATATGAAACAGTAATTTGATAGGCAAGATACTCCCTTCTTTACTTATGAACATTTTTTGTATTAAAACAAAAATAGGCATTTTACCTCTTCTTTGTTATCGCTTTGCCTTCTTCACTTACTTTCTAAAACTGCATACCTTCATTTGTGATCTTGATTCTACAAAAACACTGGAATCTTCCACCTGTAAACATCTACAATTTATCTTAAAATACACGAGCACTTTCTCAGTCATCAGTTGTAGGTCCTTCACAGAAGCGTGGCAGAAGTCCATTCACTGGTAAACCACTCTAACCCTCACACATCCAGAAGCAAAGGGAGCCGCATCCCAGACCCTCCAGCGTGTGCCAAGTGGCATTCCTTGTGTAGTGTGAAGCCTGCCAGCCAAACACTGCATTTCATGTAACTGAGTGAAACACCCAGAAAGATTACCGGGAGCAAATTTTTTCAATGCAACAGAACACAGATGAGCCCTTTCCCCCTCCCTCTCAGATCAGCAGCAAGAGAAGCAAACAAAACCCACTATCACCTGCCTTTGACACCTGCTTTTAGACAGCTCTGGCAGGCCTCGCTTGCGTATGCGTTATTTACTTCACTCATTTTCCTAAGAGTAATGTTGTCTGGAATTAGATTAAATGACAATATGACTCAAGCACGCCATTATTAACATTTCGATAGGAAATTAAAATTTCAGTGTCTGAATGACTTCACTAGACTTAGCAAGACAGAGCTGATTTCTTCAGCTACCTCAGAAGAAACTCAATTATAACTGAGGAGATATTTAAGATGCAATGAAAATTTTACAAAGATTCAACTGAAAATCTAATCCGTTCTTTAATATTTATGGTTAGCCAACCCAAAAAAGACATGTACATGGTTTTGGTAAGTCTTGGCCATCAGGTGCCTACAGCAATTTGACATTCGATAATACAACTTTTTATAAAGAGGGAGCCTGAAACAATACTAGTTGATTTCAGTGTTTAAACCACTATTATTAGAAAAGTATTTTCCCAAGCTGCTGAGCATCAGCAACCACCACTGGAATGAAGATGATGTGCTCAGAAACTCTGGGAAGAAAAAATATTTAAAAAAAAAAAAAATAATCAGACCATACATTTGGATGACTTCAAGCACCTGTTAATTTTAAACACCAAATTTGGTAGTTTATAACCTTTTAATTATCTCTTTATGCAGAACAAGCCTGTGCAAAGCTACTCACAACAGGATTATCTTAGACAAGAAAGTAAGGAAAAAAAAAACCTGCAGAAACTTCCCATACTCCAATTGTGATCTTAAATTCCCAGTAATATTTTGTGTGGTAGAAAAAGTCTGTATTCCTGTTTGCAAACTCAAATTCAAATATTTAATAAGAAAGCTTAGCCAAAAGGCTGACTAAAGACACACAGTACTAGATGGGGAGGAAATGAGTAGCTACATATATTAATTATCACCCTTTCTGCAATCACAGGCTCACTCAAGTTAAAATTTAAAGGGCTTAGATTACTTTCTGGCGAATTTTATTAGTTTTCCCCAAGAGGTGCAAAGACTAATGCTGTCACAACAGAAAAGAAGAGCATATACAGCGTCATTACAAGCTGAGTCACCCAAAAGCACTGAATCTTGCTTTATTATAACACAGCATCTTAAATAGTCTCCTGAAGCACTACCATTTGTTATGCGATAGAGCGATAACAGGGAGCTAACCCAGTATTACAATAAAATGAAATCTGGTGCATCTGCAGAGTTGTTCACAGTAGGCAGACCAAGTTCCCTTGCTGGTCTCTTTGGAGATAGCAGCTGCAGGCTTCCCTTCCTCTACTGCAATAGAGAAAGATGCAGAACAAAGTTGGTAAGAGCTGTCTTGTTGTTGCTGATGATAACATTTAGATATGCCTGCTGAGAGCCATGCTGCAGGTGGGAAGAAGAGGTGGTTGGGCAGATGCCCAAAAATTACAATCGAAAGATTCTTCCCTGTGCAGCTGTAACCATCAACTTATTCTTCCCCCCCAAACAAGTTCTTTAGTTACTTTCTCTGTAAAGAGCAAAATCTTAAAGTATACAAAAAGTAAAATCTGCAGGGACTTCTTCACCATGCTTCGTTCGTATCTTGCCATCGTTCAGATCCAATACATGAATATTTTTCATTTCCTGGTACCACAGTCTAACCACAGCAGGACCAGCTTCAAAACAGAGAACAGTTGTGCAGTGCTCTCAAATCGTATGTGTTTAATTTTTCTGTCATTAGGAAATTTATGATCCCTGTATTTTTTTGGGACCCACTACAGAAGACAGCAAAGCAAGAAACTTCAGATAATTGAAGAGCATGACTGGACTTTCTCCGCCCCCTCAACTGACAAGCTGTTCATGAACACCATCTCCTGTCTTGTTTTCTTCCCTGTCCCCTTCTTTCCTCTCTCATCTCATGATGCAACTCACCCAGGTGCAGATACTGTAGAACTTAAATGACATTTGCTGCCATCACATTGTTAAACAATACCCCTTCTACCTTGTCACTTTATTTAGACTGCTTGTCACAGCAGAGAGCAATCAGTTATAAGTTAAGGAACTTAAGCAAATAGGGTCTGGTTTTCCAAATCCCCATTTAGACCCCATCATAAAAACAGATAATATTATTATCTTAAATAATAATAGATACTTGAGAGACTATCTTGTGCATATCTTAATCAAAACTTTTTTGAAAATATTTTGAAAATGTTTTCCATTTTCATGCACTACCTTCAAATGCTAACTTCACCAAAAAAAAAATCCTCTTTAAAATATGATTTTAGCCAAATATTTTAAACATTGTTCTCTATCTGATGAGATTCCATTTTAAAAGTTTCCTATTACACACCGCAGCAAATGAATACACTTTGCATGCATATACACTCTACACACATTTTTATTACACATTTCCCTACACAGCCGTGATCTGAAATCTGGCTAGTCTCTTCCATAAATTCACAACATACGCAACCAGGAAATCAGGCAAGACAAGAGTTACTGAAAGGGTACACAGCAACTAAATGATCAGCTGAAATAACTCTCAATACCCCCCAGTAACACTGAAGTATCACAGAAAAAAGTGTGTTCTGTAATTCTCAGAATATTTTCAGAATTTCTTTATATTACTTTATTGCCTCTTGCAAGTTCCAGTATCTTTCTTCCTGTTTTACAACAAAAGCTTACCATTATCAATCACCATATAAATCACTGTGCTGCTGCCACAGAAAAAATAACCATACGATTTGCATATGTGTCCTGGTTTCAGCTGGGATAGAGTTAATTGTCTTCCTAGTAGCTGGTAGGGTGCTATGTTTTGAGTTCAG
>JAOBAS010000020.1:23095014-23114641 GCA_025311575.1 Elanoides forficatus
GGCCGCTTGTGTTTGAATTCGGCGGCCGGAGGTGGCGGCGGTTGGCTCGGCCGCGGCGCTGAGGTGAGTGGCGGGCGGGCGGGCGGGCGGCGGGCCCTTGCCCTGTAGTCTCGGCCGTGCTGTGGGGCTGAGCCCGGCGCTGGGCCCTGGGCAAGAGCTGTTAGTGGTAGGGTGAGAAGCGAGTCGAGAGGGCAGGGCAGGGTAGGGCTGGGTTGCGGCCCCCCGTGCCCGCTTGTCTCTGGGCGTTTCTTCCGCGTTACCGGCCTTATTCTGTGGCCGCGTCGGTCAGGGCAGCGGCCGTGAGGCGGGCGGCTCGGCTGAGAGAGCAAGCTTGCTCCGCAGCTGAAAAAAGGCTGTCAGTGAGAGCTTTTGCCGTGAAGGTCGCTGTCTGCTGCTTGGAGTGCACGACCCTCAGTTATCCGCAAGGATGGCCCGTTAAAAGGAAGTTCTTGTTTGACGTATGTGGAGTATGTTCATGTATCCCATACAAATTATGTTAATGTGACTCTCGCTTTAACTGCCTCTTTAAACCTACGCGCAATGTGACTAAACAAATAACCCAGAGAAAGCAGACAGGCGGCTGCTCTGCGTTTTGCTGAAGGACAAGAAAACCCCTCCCTTTGGTCTGTGGGATCCTGGTAGTGCATCGGCAAATTCACCCTGAAATAAAGGCAAGCCAGCAAATGAATTAGTAGTTTAAATTGTTGAAATGAGCTTGTGAACTTCTTACGGAAATGCTGCTTATCTTTCTTAAGGCTGTGCTGCATTAGGTCACCTTTTCAGGCCAGTTACAGTGCTTTCCAAAGTTGTGCTATTGCTGTAGCAGTCCAGAGAGCTAACTAACAAGAGATGGGCAGGCCCAGCACAGGTGCAAGATGTTAGTCCCGATTAAAGGTGTGAACTAGTTGAAAGGTTATATTTAAAACAGAAGGCCTTTAACTCTTTTTTGTCCGTTGCAGGAAAGATTCAGCTGCTTGATCTGAAAGAGTCTTGGAAGCAAAGAAGGGGAACAAAAGGGACATTGTTATGTCTACTGCTAAGGAAGAAGATGTCTGTAATCATGTGAAAGTGGTGGTTCGCGTCCGTCCAGAGTCTCAAAAGGAAAAAGATGGCAACTTTAGCAAGGTTGTTCATGTTGTTGACCAGCATATATTGGTCTTTGATCCAAAGGAGGAAGAAGTTAGCTTCTTTCATGGGAAGAGACTGACCCATAGAGATATTAATAAAAGAACGAAGAAAGATCTTAAATTTGTGTTTGATGCTGTTTTTGCTGAAAGTTCATCCCAGTTGGAAGTTTTTGAGCATACTACCAAAAGTGTAATCGATGGCTTCTTAAATGGGTATAACTGCACAGGTAACTTTGCTATTTCTTCAATTCAAAAACTTTACTAAATTCTTTGAAGTTTCTACCATTGTATCTGACTGCAGCAGAGGCCTTAAAAAAGGCTGAGCTATAAATAAGGCATTTTGTTATGTAAAACGCATGAGAGGCTGACTTTTTAGCCTATGGAAGTTAGGATAGCTCTACTCTATTTTGAAAATGAGTTCATGTTAGGGTTGTAATAGACTCCAGAACTTTATCTGAAATATGCATACTTATGAGGGGAGTCCTCTAGAAAGAGTTATTCAGCCAAAAGTTGTGTCACTGAGTGTGTGGTAGGCTGTTTTACAAACTCTCCTTAAGAGCTTGGGTTTTTAATTGACAAATGGAATGTGATGAGGAAATGAAATACCTACCTGCAATAAGTTGATGGCTTAGGGTTATGAAAGCAAGCAAATAATAGTTTCATGTAAATTGCCAGTGAAAGAATTTTGAACTGAAAATTCAAACACATAGGTGATTTTGAAACAGTTTTCTGATTATAGCAGGGAAAAGTAAAGCCTAAGTAAGAAACTTGATCAGTTTATGAAAACGGCTGCGCAGAATGACAGAGGTGTGTGAATGTCCATTTGACTTTTGGGTTCCGGATTAGCTTACTGGTATAAAGTACACCTTTTTCCTTTGTTGTTCTTTTTTTTTGTGAAAATTCAGTGCTTGCGTATGGTGCAACGGGAGCTGGAAAGACTCATACAATGTTAGGTTCCCCTGAAGATCCTGGAGTGATGTATTTAACCATGATGGCACTTTATAATTGCATGGATGAAATAAAAGAAGATAAAATATGTAACGTTGCTGTCTCTTATTTAGAGGTAAGCTAATTCCTGCATTTAGTATATTGCTTTTAACAAGGCATATTTTAATAAATAAAGAGAAGCTGGTTTTGCCTTCCCCCAGCCCTTTCTGGGACTTTACAAAAATGTGTCCCTGATAGGAATGGAACTGAACTGTGCTCCATAAATTTGGTTTTATTCATAGACACCTCTTAGTATTTTACAGAAGGCTGCCCAAAAAGGACAATCTCTTCTGATATATTCACTAAACATTCTAATGATTTTTGTCTTGCTGATCAGTTACATCCCTTTGGACATCTGTTCATGTGTACAAGAAAATATTTTTCAGGGTTATATTTCAGGACTTCAGAATAAAGTTCTCGAAGTACTGTGAAATCACTTAACCAAATGATATGTATTCCCTTTTTGATGATGTTTTTTAAAGTTTTCAGTTTATTTATCTGAGAGACAGTACAACTACTTGAATATGAGCTGCTATGCTAATGGTTATTCTTTACAAACATTCCTTTTATTCTTTGTCACCTTCTCTCTTCAACTTTTTTGCATCGCAGTTCTGTTTTTACAAGTAGCTGTCTGGGCACTGCTGTCAAGCAGTAGTAGTAAAACTGTTACCTTGTAGCCCTCTCAAAGTCTTAATAGAAGAATATTTAGTATTTGGGGAGCGGGGCAGGGGAAGGAATAGGAGGGAAAAGTTTGCTTTGCCATGTGCTATTTAAAGTGCTTCCACAGACCAAGAAATAAGGTATTTAAGAATTTTAACAGAAGTACCTTTGGATTAAGAAATCTCACTGAAATATGGATTATGAAGTGTAATAGAGGACAAGAAGTGCTTTGGATTCATGCTTACTGCAAAAGTTTTTTTGTAAAAAAAGTAAACTTTCTTTTTTTAATCGTGAATAAAGATTATTTGCTAGGAAAGAGTGACTCCTGCTTCAATGGGCAAAAAAATTCATGCAAATTGATTTAATTGAATATTTCAAGCTCAGTATAGGAAAGCTGTTTGGAAAAAATTCTACAGAATGAATTTGTTACTTTGCCTTGAAGTATTAAAAAAGACTGTCATGATTTCTGGTTAGTTAAGTTTAATCCTGTCAAGTATGGTAGTATAGTTTTATTAAAAGATTTTAAATTCCCTTTTGAAGGTCTACAATGAACAGATCCGTGATCTGCTGGTAAACTCAGGACCTCTGGCTGTTCGTGAAGATACCCAGAAAGGGGTGGTGGTTCAAGGGCTAACATTACATCAGGTATGTAAATAGATATTGAAATTCAGGAAGCCTCACAATGTGTTTGAGAAAATGGTGAAGTTCCCATTGATCTGTGAAAGCTGTATGCAACTATGTAATTTCCTCGTGGGCTTTTTTCTGGCCATAATCACCAGTACTTCAGTAACTTGCAAATCTAACTAATTATTCCAAAGCATGTTGTGGAAAAAAAACTGCTAATATTCTTGAATACAAATGAATAAAAGCATTCAGTCCTTATTATCAAAAGGATACCATTGGTTTGGAAGATTTGTTTTTTGGCTAAAACATCTCAGTATTTGTTAAAGAAATTCACTGCCTTCGGTGCCATCTTGGAGTATTCTACACCTCTACAATGTCTCACGATTGTTTTTGTTTTTAAAGAGCCAAGTTTGAAAAGTTTCATGTTAAATTACTTTTCCAGGCCAGCATAGCAGCTCTTTGCCAAAGTCAGTGACAGAACTTAGTTTTCCAATCTGAAAATCAACTCTTGTGGAGCTATGTTCTTGCAGCCTTTTAGTCTATGTTACATGCTGTCTAGCTTCCAGCTTTTGTGTACATGGAATAATGATTCGACAGGAAACTGCTAATAATTTGGCTCGCTCTGTGAACACCATCCTTCCAAAAGCTTGGGTCTTGTGAGGGAAAAAAATTGTATATCATTCTAATGCATAAGTACAAGAAAAACTAAGTCAACCATTCTTAAATAAGACTTCTTCGAACTATGGAGAACCTTTGCAGATTTGTTTAAATTCTTTCCTAAAAACCTCTGATTTAAATTTCTGCAGTTAAGTGCTTGCTTTTTGTACCTTACTGATTTTTAACTGAGAATGTTTGTGTGAAGTGCCTCAATTCCAAAACAGGAAATTTCTCTTATTTCTAGGTAACTAAAATTTTAAGTTCCTTTATTTTTTTGGAGGTAAATGTTAATGTATTTTAGAATCAGTATAGAATGTCCTATAGTTGATGGGAAAAAAAAAAAAAGTGCATTTATCTTGTGCTCTACCCTTAAAGCCTAAATCAGCAGAAGAAATCCTTCAAATGTTGGATTATGGAAATAAAAATAGAACACAACATCCCACAGATGTAAATGCCTCCTCTTCCCGGTCCCATGCTGTCTTTCAGGTAAGATGATATAGCGTATGTACAGTGGTGTTTAAAGTTGAATATAATGGAAGCTTTTTTTTTTTAACTGTGTTGTACCTTAGTTTGGGTGACAGGAGTTTAAAGTCTTCCAGTTTACTCATCTAGTTGACTTCTCATTCCTTGTAAGAATGTAAAGGATCATAGTGATTATATTTGAAAAAAAAAATTCAATGAAAAGCTCTCTAGTTCCAATGGTTCAAACTAGTATTCTTTAGAAGAAATATCTTTTCTGTGAAACTAATTTTGAGCTTTGAATATACTTCTGTATGGTAATCTTATAAACTGAAGGTTGTTGGGTTTTTTAATGCTTTCTGGTTTCATTATGTTGCTCAGCATTTTTTTAGGAAAAATATTTTACAGAATGCAGTTATATGTCTGGCTATAAACTGCAAATCTCAAGTAGTACTTTCTTATCCTCCTTATTTTGGTTAATGTTGATTTTAACACTAAAGTGATTTCTTAATATTCTGGTATGTACCAAGTTTTAGAACAACTAAAGCAGTATATAGTCTTTGAAAATATCTCCATACATATACTTGCATCATCAAAACAAAATGCTAATTTTTAATTTCTGTAGATAAGTTTTGCATGGTGTTGTACAAATCTGCTAGAACTTAAGACTTCTCCAAAGATTATTGCTCTTTGCTAACCACCACCTTGTTCTTCTGATTCCTCTTAAATACAACCTGTGATAGTTTTAAAAATAATATTTAAAAATTAGCCTTGTTAGCTAAAACTTCTTTTCTCTGTTTGCCAGTGCATACTGCAAAGCATGTTATCTTAAATTATTTATATGTTGCCATTCTGGGTTGCAAAACATTAAAATAAATTTGATTTCTGGTCCTTGCATTACAGCTAAACTATTTAACTGTTAGGCAGCTCTCACCTGTATTTGCAGATTAAGCAACGCTTAATAATTATATATAGCCAAAAGTTTGTATTTTGACATAGACGATGGCAACACAAGTAGCTGTAAAGTTAGTGCTCCAGAGCTTTACTGTCAATACTAATGAGAAAAGAGGTAAAATATGTAATGGAGCAAAAGTAATTCCCACTCTAAAAGCTTCTATGTTTTCTTGTATTCCATAGATTTCTGTATGAAATTGCCTTTCCTGGTTTTAATTTCCCCTGAGGCCTTGCCCATGGTCATACATCCAAGGCAAAAACTTCTTGGGAAGTTGTTCAGTTTGAGAGCTGCATTGTTATGTATGTGTGCTACCTTTTAATAAGGCACAAAATACAGTGCCACAGACTGAGATCAGAGAGCGAGCTGCTGATTTCTGTTTCTTTGCTTGCTGGACTTGAGTGTCTTATCTCCCTCACCTTTACTCAGGAAAAAGCTCTAGATTGTATTATCTGGCAGGCTTTGCATTCTTCTCAGTTCATTTCTAAAAGTGGCAAGCAATTAAATAAATTAGGTAGATGTTGCAGACATGTTTCTTTAAGAAGACAAACAATTCTGTGAACGGGGATGCTGGAGAGTTTGTCTTCTCCAGCCTATGTTCTGTATTTATTTTGGCAAACTGATCTCACTGTAGATATATTTGTTAGCAAAAGTTGCACATTCAGCAAATAAACTATACTGACAAAATCAGTATACCTATATCTTACCATAACTTTGAAAGTACGAGGAAAAAAAAAAAGGGTTGGTATACTTAACCGGATTTACACTTTTTTCTAAACTGATCATTTCAAACTATTTCTAGCTTATAGACAGTAAAAGTGAATGAAATATGATTGCTTGCAGGTGAGAGGCTTGCTTACTTTCTGGCAATATAAGTGAAAACACAAGGAAAACGAAGATCCTCATATTTAAATATTGTAGGGACAGAAAATACATCATTTCTGTGTGTGTATATTAAAAATATATATATTTAGGATGCAGTTTTCTTGTGATGCACTGAACAAAAACTGTCATGCTCAGTGGTTTTGTAAGTGCTTTTCGTATTATGTTCTAAAATGAACAAACTTCAGGTTTTATTTTTGTGTGTGCATTATGTACACACTGTAAACTGGTGTGTTGCTTGAGAAAGTACAAATAACAAATCTTTGAATGTTTACCAAATACTGTTACAGTAAGCATCTGACCTTAAAAAGCAAAAAGTACATACTTTTGCAGCTCACATATATTAAGCCCTGAATGTTTTTTCCTGGAGATCATTATTGTTGATAATAGAATTCTTAAGACTGCTCAAACTAGTGTGAATATTTTTCTTTTTTAGCTTGAGATAACTGACAAAGTGGTATCTGGACTAACCTCTCTGTGTGTTTTGTTTTCATGTGTCCCCATGGCAGTAGTGGCCAGCAAAGTAGCCTTGATTGTGTGAAGTGCACTGGCTGTCTCTTAGCCAGTCTCCATGTGCAGCTGCAGTCAGTTAAATGGCATGCTTGATTGAACTTGATATTCATGGACAAATGCCTGGGTGTTAGAACTTTTTCATGAAGGAAAAGACCTTTCAATGTAAAGATGAGGCATTGCCAAGTCATGGCTCAAAGCATGTTCTACTATGTACTCAGCATTCAGTCCCAGTGCACAGTTCATTCACAAAAACTGTCAGACTGATTCTGTTTAAGGATACTGTAAGCAAAAACTTTCTCTGGTGTTCTTTGCAATATTCCTAATCAGGTTAACTCCTGTAATGAGATAATCCTGAATGTTTGTTGTGTTTGTCTTTTGAGATGGTTTAGCTGTCAATCAAGATATTTAATTGCTTTTGCTGAAGTGTCATTTTCCGTTAAGTGCACAAATTATTGGTAAAAGTCATGATTTGTTTTGTTAGACAATTGTGTCTTGAATGTGTGATTTATATTAATATCTACTAATATCATGTGTTCTCAAAGATAAACTAGTGCAGCCTTTGAATAATATTGCATTTAAGAGTGAATGGATTTTAAGGCTTTTTCACAGAAGTAACTTTATGCTTGAGAGCAGAGGAGGACTACATCATTTATTCAGAAGAATGTGTGTGTAAATAAATGCTTAATAGAAATGCTGCATCTGCATGTAGTACTTTAAAGGAATATTACTGTTGCTAGTTAGATTGGTCTAATGAATGGAAGTTTAACAGATTTTAATTAATGTATACTGGTTTCAGCTAAGCAAATTCACAACCATACTTTTTTTTTTTAAGTGGACTGTTAGATACTCTATCTACTTGATGCACTTATTAGCAGTGTTAGCGTCTGTGAGAAATAATTACAAACTAGTCAATTAGCACTACAAGTAATTGCTTATTTAGCTTAATCAGTTTTTCATCTTTTTCCACAAGTCTGTGACATTCTGCAAAACATTTCTTACCTGCTTGTCTTTTATTACCTCATTGGTTCTACAGATATAAATGATGAGAAATCCCTATTGCTGTCTTGATTCCTCTTAATTTTTGGGTTTTCTTTTATTTTAAGAGTTGCTCTTGTTTGTGGAGATCAACTATCTTTTATGCTGGCTTTGGGTTTTGTTGTTAACTTTATTGGAGCAGGATGTTTTCTGGAACTGACTCAGAAAGTAGTAAAAGTCTTGGCCCGGGACATTCTAAGCTAATTTTAGAGATGCAAGTTTTGCCTTACTGTACTACCTGTCTTAGTTTTGAAATCTCTATCTAGGTCAGGCAATTACTGTATCTGAAAGTAAAATCCCGATTGCGCACTGTTCCATTGAAAGTGTTCTGCTAATGGACAAAGAAATAGAAAAGATTCTGCTTTGGGGCATTTCCTGCATCTCTTGAATTTTTATAAAAGCTTGAGTCATACAACATAGTTTGGCTGTCACTCCACCTTTCCTTACTTCACTAATCATAGTTACTGGGTTCTGGTAGGGTGCTACTAGCCTGAGATAGTTACTTTACCAAGGTAAATACATGCAAGTGGCTTTTTTCTCTTTTTTTTTTTTTTTTTGTTTGTTCGTTATTTTGTACTAGAAATAGTACAACAGAACTTACTTGTATTGTTTGATAAAGAAACATGTCTGTTTGGTATAGACATACCTTTTGTGGCAAGTCCTAAGAATTTTATTCACACCCAATACTTGTCAGGTTTTTTTATGTTACAAATTGCTGTGAAGAGTTCATTTCTTATGTGCAAAGCTTAAAGCTGCAGAACTGGTGAGATATTATCTTTATTAGTCAATCACCTGAAATGTATGGCATCTCTTTCCCAATTCACTGTTTAGGAGCACATTCATGAAAGCATCAGTAACCATTAGCCTTACAAATGGCAAGGCACTCAACACAAAAGAAGGGAAAACTTATAGAGAATCCTGAGAAAGTAAAAGCCATCTAAGGATAACTGTAATTCTTTTTATTGACTGTATAATAATGCTCTGCCTACTTCCTTATAAACCTGAGGAAAGAATACCTTCACTAGCAGAAGGAAGCAAAAGTATTTCGTTCCTTGTATATCTCCTAGACCATGAAAATTTCAGGAAAGAAGGGATGCGAGGAACAAGGGATGCCTCAGAGGTCACAGCTTTCCTAAAGACCCTGCAGTAGTACGTGTTTTCACAGCAGTAAATGAGTATTGTTCCCCTATTAATGGCAGTTACAATTAAGTCTAAATCACTGAAAGTCTAGCCTTTTTCCTGGTTTATCCCTATATTTATCTTTATGGTGTACTCTTAAAGGTGCCTTTAAAAAATGAACACCTTCTTCACTTTGAAGCGTAATAGTGGGGTATACATCTTGAGTGCAGAAGAATCAAGAGCTAGTTTAGCTATGAAATTCATTTGAAGCTCACCAGTCTTTGCCACTGTGGTAAGCCCCAGCCCAGTTTCTCACTTAATCCTCTGCAGCAGGATGCGGGAGAGAATCAAAAGAGCAAAAGTGAGAGGGAGGGGGAAATACCTTGTGGTTCCCTTAAATGAAGGGGAGCAGGGGGAAGCAATCATTTGCCACTGGCAGGCTCATGCCCAGCCAGTCCTCAAGCAATGGCTACTTTGGAGAAACTATTGGTCATTTGAGGTCAGCTGTCCCCTTGCAACTTCTTGCTTACTGCCTTGACCCAGTACAACTGCTGTTCAGCAAAAGCTAAACACTGGTGTGTTATCAGCACTGTTTGGGTCACAAATCTGAAAGCACCATGTGGGCTTCTATGCAGAAAATTAACTCCATCTCAGCCAAACCCAGTGCAACCACACTCTACTTCTTTTTCCCTACTAATATCTGAAGTAGGTGAGTTTAAGAAGTAAGGGTCAGAAATGGATTCACTATTTTCCGTTAGGCCAAACTGCCTGTTGGTATTAGATATGTACTAAAAGGTTTAACTTGGATTCTGAGAAGGGCTCCAATAAGAATTTCTGAAAACAGTTGGTACACTGTAAAATTAACTCACTGCTTAGAGTAACAACAGACTGGTTAGTGGTTGCTTTTTAATTATTCTTTTTTTTTTAATTGTAGATTTATCTAAGGCAACAAGATAAAACAGCTAGTATTAATCAAAATGTTCGCATCGCCAAAATGTCTCTCATTGACCTGGCAGGATCCGAACGTGCCAGCGTGACAAATGCCAAGGGGGCTCGTTTCAGAGAAGGAACAAATATTAACCGCTCCCTGCTAGCTCTTGGAAATGTCATTAATGCCTTGGCAGATCCTAAGGTATGTGCTGCTTTCTCATGCAGTTTTCACCTCCTTGTGTTCTGAAAACCTTTTTAAAAAGGCAAAGCTCTCATTGAGTGATGGGGATTACCTTGTTGATGCTTCTCACATCATCATTTTCCTTTAAGGTTTTCTTATGGGTTCCCACCATCATCTCTGTGACAGCTGAAGGACAGTCCCAGTGGGAGAGAGCTCTCAAAAATAGTGTGCGCCTACGTAAGGATAGTGTCAAAGATGAATGTACCTGCTTTTCTTATCCACCTTTTCCAAAATGAAGCATAAGTAGAGAAGCTTGCATGAGTAAATAGCTTTAGGAGAAGAAGGATTCTTCTGGAGGCTTATGCCCTTTAGTCTTATGAGAGGAGGCTTTTATAGGAGAAAACAACGCCTATCCAAAGTTGTTCTTTTGTGCTCTTCCATGCATCCACACACCCACACATGCATCCCCCACCGTGTGTCTGTGTACCCCCCAGCTCACAGTAGTGAATTAGTCTCCCGATCTGGCTCACCAGCTCAAAGGAAGGCGTGGGGACTGTTGCATGGGAGAATGACAAAACCTCCTGAACTTTTGCCAAAGTCAAGTCCATTGCCTGTAGCTACACCCTTTTTGTCTTTCTGGTCAGCTAGCAATTTCACCCTTCAAATATGCCAGGGGAAAATGATCAGAGCTTTTATTCCCTTCCTGGTGCCGCACATTCTCATCACCATCTTCTGGGAGTGGGAGGCAGAATTTAAAACCTGTACCGTGGAGGCAGAATTTAAAACCTGTACCGTGGACATAAGTAAGATTCTTCATGTTGATTTATTTGGTGTGGGATTGGGGTCCTAGAGACCTAACTTTTTGTACAGTGAGATGAAGATTCTGTAGATGTGATTGAAAAAAAGCCTCACAAAGCAGACTTTGGGTTCCCTCAAAGGTTGTGGAATCTCCATCCTTGGAGATACTCAAAACCCAACTGGGCATAGTCCTTGATAGCTTATTCTACCTGACCCTGCTTTGAGCAGAGGGATTGGACTAGATGGATCTTGAGAGGTCCTTCCCAATCTCAATTATTCTGTGAACTGAAGGTAGTTTAATGTTGTCTACCTTTTCTGTTAGTTGCCCACATCACAAAAAGAGTTGTTAGGTATCTGGACATCAGAAAGTAACCTGGTTAATACATGTGTTATAAAGGTATTAAACAGTTCCAAGAGATTTAAAACTGTTTGAGATGTATATGTAATTTTAATAAAAATTACTTAGGTCAAAGAAAAGTTCCAAGGCTGCTTGTCATGGTTTGGCATTGTTGAAATTCTAAGTAGACTTTTAGGCAGGTGAATATTTAGAGTTGACTAATCCATAAAAATGCATATAACTCTCTTTCTAGAGCAAGAAACAGCACATTCCTTATCGAAACAGCAAGCTTACTCGTTTATTGAAAGATTCTCTTGGAGGAAATTGCCGAACAATAATGATAGCTGCTGTTAGTCCATCTTCTATGTTCTATGATGATACATATAATACTCTTAAGTATGCAAACCGAGCAAAGGATATCAAGTCTTCTGTGAGTATGTTGGTATTTTTGATCTTTTGTCAAGTATAGTAATATAGCATTAAGAGAAGGAGAGTTACTTCTTTTAAAAGATTATAATTTCCTTCACTTTTGTCTCAAAATTTTGTTCAGTTACCTCTTCTTTCTTACAGCCAACACTTCATCTAAGTGATAGATGTAGTACATACAGAGCAGATACTAGTTCTGACCTAAAAGCAACATAGCTTTACTAATGGGATTATGCTGCCAGTTTGAAAGAGTGTGTTTTGTGAGCATCAAATTTAAAAATAGTTTTCAGCTGATAGAATTCACAGCCAGTTTCAGTATCTTACTGTTACTTTCTCAGAGAACTGTAAAGCATGTTAAAGAAATATCTGAGTAGTTGTACAAGAGCCAGTCCAGGTTTGTTACAGGTAGAATTCAGCTGGAGCCAAGAAGGTTAATGATATTATATTGGTAAATGAAGAGCCACTGCGGTGTCCTGTCCTCTGCTCTCTATTGTTCTGATTTTTTTTTTTTTCATAATCCTTTGTATTGCAGCTCCTAATTTCTTCTATGTATTATGGGTTTGACTGTAGTTTCCATTTGTTGCATACTTAAAGATAGTTTTTATAATAAAATCCACAGGATACACATTAAATACTAAAATTAGTCTGAATAAATGCAAAATGTTCTTGCATGTGTAAATGTAATTAGTTTTTATTGTTCTTTTGAGGGAAATGACATGTCCATGGGTATGCAACAGATGACTGCAAAAGTCACGAGTCATATTTTGGTTGTGCAAGTCAGAATTTTATTCATCCCTCTCCTCATAATATAGTGCAAGTGTAATTATGTAGTACTTATACACAGTATATTTATTATGCAGAAAAACATGAAGGAGCCTTCTTAAATTCTAACTTGTTTCTTTTCTTTAACAGTTGAAGAGCAATGTTGTTAGTTTGGACAGTCACATAAGCCAGTATGTTAAAATTTGTGATGAACAAAAGAAAGAGGTATGGAAAAAAAATCCATTGTTAAATGTTTGAAAGATTAATTGGTTTAACTTTAAATACAAAAAAATCGTTTATGGGGTTGAACCTATAAGGCAATATTGTCTTAATTCTCCCATATAGTCTTTTGAAGTAAGAAAGATGTTTTGTCTTCTAAGAGGATTATCACCTACTAGCATTTGTAAAGCTTTTCAAGACATAAGCACAGAATGGTAAGTTAAAAAAAAAAAAAAAGGAAACAAACCGAAAGATAACTTTTTTGTCTTAGATCCTAATGCTGAAAGAGAAACTGAGAGAATATGAAGAAAAGCAAGCAAGCATTCCTGAAAATCATAATGCTACAATACTTTCAAATAACCAGCAAGTGGAAGTACAAAGGTAAACAAGTCACATTACAATCCTGCTTCAAAACTGGAGTTTGCATAACTTGTAAAAGCATTTGTAAAACAAACTTACTGTTTTAAGTATTAGTTTCCTCACTTTTAATATTGCTTTACTCAGGCTGGGTGTGGCTTTGCAGAACTTTATCACTTCTTTTCAGAAGAAGTTGGTGGTGGATTTAAAATGAAACAAATACCATGTACTTGAGGAAGTATCCATTAACCTTATTATTATTAACCTTGTAGGCAATTATTCAGTAAAACACTGCAAGATAACCATGTACTCTGATCCTTAGGAAGCTAATGTAACTCACTCTGACATCACAGTTTAGATTGGTGGTGAAGGTCTTGCATCTAAGTTACTTTCTTATGAAGGTTTTTAAAATGCTTATGTGCTGGGTTTTTTAAAGATTATCAATAGCTCCATTATTTTAATGAGGATATTTCATGGGAAAGTCAGGTATTTTTGTTTCAAGGCTACCGATGTTATTCTGTATTGATGTGTGCAGATTAACTTCTGCCATTAGTAACACAAAAGATTTTAGGACAAGTGTTCTCCTAGGAGACTCCAGAGCTCTGTAGGGCTAAGAAGTTCTTTTCTACTACCAAAAGCTAAATATTTTGGAGAAAAATAACAACCATCTTTAATCTTCACTGTTTAAAGCACCATATTGTAATGTAGGTTTTCAGAAAAACTAGAATTGTATGTAAATTTTATATATTTCTTATCCTTTTTTGAGCTAATATCTAGCAAAATTGTTATGGATTGATTTTAAGTCACCTTGACTTTTCAGGACTGATTTCTATTGTTATTCTTGTGTTATTAGAAGGATCCCCATGTGAAAGCACTATCTTTCAAAAACTGAGTGCACATGTGTCTATACATGTGTATGTATACATACATATGTACACATACATATGCAGTGGCAGATAAAAATGAAATGGTCATTGTGAAGGGTTTGGTAGCAAAACTATTCAGTGAAAATGTATTTGTGGGAGGTACAGAGCTGAGATAAGGTCATTCACTAATCTATTATCAGAAAGAACACTGAAAAACTGGTGAAAGTCCAGTGATGAAAAATAACTGGCAGCTAGCCAATCAACTAAAATTCCTCAAATAAAAATATAGTAAAAAGAACAGGCAAACAAACAAAACAATTAAATAGCCAAACAACTGGTCTGTATGTGGGCTGAACAATAGCCTAATGATAGATGATAAATGTAACAAAACAATGTAGTGTTATATTTGAGTGTTATGTAATAAAGAAATACAATACATCTAAGAAAGGGGAAAAAAGTTGAACATAATAGCAACAAAAGCTTCCCGATAGATCTGTCTATGGAACAGTCTTACTTGGAGGATGATGGAAGTCCGTTTCAGAGGACTTTTAAAACTAGGCAGAGTCCTTTAATAACAGAAAAAAATCCTTTTTCTCATAGGAAGCTTATCTTCGTAAATGGGAGATGTCTTACAAGTAAGAGAAAGTTACTATAGTTTTACAGTTATGCTATCAATAAACTGGTCAAGATGTAGACTTCTAAAATGGAGATGATAGGTTTTGGGGAGAGGAACAGTAGAATATTTACAAGGCTCTTTTTTAATAACTCTAGGAACATGTTACCAAATACAACTTGACTGCCTCTTGCATTATAGAAAAATTCCAAAACTATACTCTATGTTCTAATGGTGTTGTTTGTCCTCACAGTCCAGTTTAGTTGTTTTAGTAATCTGGAGGCGAGGTGGGAAATGACACACGTATGCAGCATATGAATGCTAGCTTTCAGCAAAGCTACTTAACAGGTCATTTTTGTGGGTAGACAGAATGTAGTTTGCGTAAATGACAGCAGCTGCTGCTACTGCTGGCAGATACTACTTCAGTAGTATCTTTCCGGCAAGGTTTGAGAAAGGCAAGAACTTTTAAGGTCATCTTTCCACAAAGCATTTAATTTATGTTTGCAGGTTCCTTACTTTCTATTGCTTTTAATTTCTTGGTGTCTCTTTCTTCTTGATGATGTTCCTGTCTATCTTTTCTGATGTGACAGTCGCTCGTGAGAGCACACAAGAAGTAACAAATTAAGACATGTGACGTATGAATTTGTTGCAAGAAGTCAATCTGTTCCATAAGAAGGTTAGGTTTTGGTGTGAAAGTCTTTCTGAATCTGTGTCTGCGTATCTCATCACATATTTCTGAGAACTCTTCACCTAGGTTTATTCACTTAACTTCTTTTTTTATTGGCCCTTTGAATGCGGTATTTTTTTAGCCTGGAAAACCTTCTGAGGTGAAAGTAAAAACCCACTGAAAGCAAAATGCTCTCTAACTGAGCTTCATTTTACTGGCATTCCAGAAGTTTCAATAAACCTCTCAATCACGTTATTTAATTTTCAGAAGAAGTGTAGGTTTTGAAGTCATGTTCATAGTTCTGACAGGTTTTCTGCATATTTTTGCACTGCAAGTCTTTAAGGTTAATTTAATTTCTTACGATTTACCCTTTACTTCATTTTGTGTGGGGGATGAATCAGTCAAGGGCAAGGTCTCTGAAATGTCTTCTGAAAATACTGGACATATTCTATGCCAAGATTTGTTGGTCAGAGAATATTTGGGTTTTAATGTTCTGGAATATCCACAGAGACACATATAAGCCTATCCTATTCCCTCTAGATATCACCAATAAAGTGGATGTTTCATTTTCTTCTTCCTCATGAGGATCCTGTCAGGTTCATCCTACTGATGGTGTGGGTGGTGTGTTGATTTCCCCCACGTTCGTTTACAGGTTTTTAAGGTATTCTGCTGTCTTCTCCCTTCCATTTGGGACAGGGTAGAGAGCCTTATCCACAATCTTGTGTTTCAGTACAACTACCTATGGCTTTTGCTTCACCATTATCAGGAAGAAACTCCCTGATTACACCACTTGCTTCTTCAAACCCAAAGGTCATTCCTGCTCCCTCTGTCTAAAGCTTGGAGCTGTATTGCCTGTCAGCCCTTCAAGTCTTGAGCCTGTTGAGGTAGGCAGTGGACACTGGCTTTGGAACTAGCACCAACAGGTCCATGAGCTCTTTGAGAGTAGGTAGTCCAGAGAGTTCATACCCTGGATATGCCTACAGGAGCACTTTGTCCTTTTCAGGTAGAGAGGGTAAAGATAAGTCTGTAAGAATAGAAGTGTGCTTACTGAAAGAGTGAATCCAAGCTCAAGGCAGCAGCTTTGCAAAGGCTTCTGTACTTGATCCTATATTTGGGACAGTGATGATTATAAGTACACAAAGGATTAATTTACCAGTAATAGTTTCTCACAGTGACTGTACATAGAATCAGAATCTGCAGCCTCTCTTAAATTATGCCCAGGGTTTTACTGTGAGGGAAATTGAGAGAGAGGATTCACCTTCATTTCTTATTGCTTTGTTTCCCATGGAGCTGGGAGGAACCATGTTTCTATGGATACTATGGAAGAAAAAATTCTCCAACCAGTTGTGCAACAGTATAGTAGTGAAGATTGTATAGATAGTAACACTGTAGGGTAAGAATTCTGATACTCTGCAGCTATTTTATTCCTTGAACAAGGAATTATTTCTAAATTCTGTGTGTTTTAGTACACTTTTTTACCTAGATATGATAGCATTTTCTGGATGCTTTCAGGTAAAACTGTTGAATTTCTAAAACTGTAGAGAAGAATTCTTTTGTTAATTCTGTTTTTAACACGAGAGTAATGCAACAGTAGAGTAAAAGGCTTGGAGTTACTCGGACTTTAGGCTATGAAATTAATTGCTGCTTCTGAAACATGCTCTTAAGAATCTCTCTTCAACTGTCTCTCTAGTTGAACCTATGTGTTCTTTTATAGTATTATTATGGTATTTAATTTGATAATCTTTTATACTAAACACTGCATAACAACCTCAAATGTTGCATGTATTTAGAACATTTGCATATTAAATTGTGCCTTTATTCTTTATGCAAAGTTCTAACAAGTTAACAGGATGTTGTGAAATGGCTTGTATACAAGGTTGGTCATTATCAAGATATCCTCCAGTATCTTTTGGGCTATTCTGTATTGCATTTTCAGTATTCAGGAGTGAAGTAAAAAAGTTTCACCACTGAAACTTATATTGCAACATAGTAACGCTTCCAGACTTTCTGCTTATGCTTGTTTTTCTGATTTGCATTGCTGACTAAGAATAAGCAGATTCTGAGGCCATTGAAATGTTGGTCTCCTTGGAATAACTCTTAAGTACCTTCTATCACTATTTCCTCCTATGAGGCTAGTATGTGTTTAAAAAATGATGCGTGTTCTGATTTTTGTCATCCATTAGGGATTAAAGTTGTACAACAGAACTTCAGAGAAAGTGAGCAACTGAAGACTCTTCTGTGGTTTTCATCTTTTGAGAGATAGCTAGCAGGTTTTTTGAAGGAGACCTTGTGTGTCTATGGCAACAGTTGTCCGATCTGTTTAGTAAATTGGTATAAGTAGAGAACATAAGTATTTAGTATCTTTTGGAGGTAGAGGTAAAATTTATGTGAAGAATTTTCAGATGTCTGTCTCTTGAATCCTAGTGTCAGCTTCACAAATACAAGGTTTATTTTTAGTGACCCCTTCAAAATTTCACATCCCATTTCCAGTTGGAGTATATAAAATCTTTACTGATTTTATTTGACACTTTATTTAGTGCTCATCTACAACAGACTTTACTTTTTTCCCTCTTAATTTTTTTTATATTTATTTCATTAGCTTGCAACTGAAAGTTTGCCTTGTAAAGGAGATGGTCATTAAAAAAATCTTCAGTAAGTAATCTGTTATTTATTCTTATCTTTTGGTTCTAATAGATACAAAGAAATCCTTAAAAATGTATTTGCAAACCGTGAGGAAATCAGAAAAGAATACCTCAAGTTGGAAATGTGCCTGAAAGAAAACGCACTGAAGACATATTACCAGAAACAATGTCATGAACAAATTCAACTGATGTGCTCTGAAGAAAGAGTAGAAAAGGTGAGTTGTCTATAATGTAATACTAGGTATTATGTCTCTTCATTTTGTTATACTAATGTATGAATTTTGCTTAAGTAATTATAATTAAATATTTAAGCATTAGCTAATTATAAAATGGGACACAGCAATTATCACTCAGGTAACATTGTCTGACATTAATAGAGAAAATGTAGTAGTAATGCCAGGTGTGCTATTTTTTCCCACACTGTACAGAAAACTGTTGATGTGCTTATTGCTGCTAATTGTGAAAACTTTTCAACTTGTCCATGTGTAGGCTTGTTTGTCACAGTTAAAGACCTGACTAGACTTAGGAGACTCATGGTGCTTTGTCCAAAACCAAAGCATATTAATGTATGTATGGTACAGCTATTGAAGCTGTTATCAGGCTGAGTAGTCTGTATTTCGTAAGGAAAAGCATGGTCCTTGTGCTAAACAAGACAGATTCTTATCGTTGGTGTTTTCAGTCGTCACCAGGAAGATGTTTGGATAGCTGCTTAAGGACAGTCGTGTACTGAAATAATTACATTTAGTTGCCTTGAACTGTGAGGAGAATTTGGGGGCAAGTAGGAACAGTTGCTGTTGTGCAGCATTAAATGCTCACATCTTCCTAGAAGAATCAAAGTATAAATAAGTATGCATGGTTAGATAGTATCTTAATTTTTCTGATAAAAGTTCGCTTAAAATGTGTCTTATGTAGATACAGAGTTGAGGGTGGGGCTGATTTTGCTTAGTCACAGAAACAATCTGTATTTGGCCGAAAATGACAGTTTACCATATGACTATTTTTTCCCAGTGATTCACATGAAAACATGAAATGTGATCCTTAGATAAATGTCAGAGTGAAAAGATATCACACACTTTTGCTTGTCATTAATGAAGATATTTCAAGTGACTAATGTGTGCTAGAATTCTCTTTTATGCCATAGAAACTCCAAAGTAATATTTTCTATCTGTGCCATACTTTTAAATGCTGCTTAGAAAGGAGCATAGCTGTATCTCTATTCATAATGAGGAGCTATACCTTCATATACTCTATTCCATACAAATGGGGTTTTTTATGAGCTGATTTAACTTTTATTTTGAATGTTGGCAATGCTGCACTCAAATGCTGGTTTTGCCATTAGTTAACTTACAGATGTGATTTACTAAGGGCCAAGAGTCACTGTCCTATAAGTACAATGCCTTATTAACAAAAGTCACTGTAATGGTAAAATCAGATGTCCTTTTGTGACTACTTTGGAACAAATTGGATTTTAATTCAGAATCCAGTCATTTGATAATCAAAGTGACTGTTCACATTTTCCTTGTGCGCTATAATGCTTCTGTTCTTACTTGTCTTTTTACATATTTGCTATTTTCCTAAGTGCCTCTTGGTTTTCTCTCTGTAAAATACACTGTTAGGCCACAGGGGTATTTCCGAAATAATAATTTTTAAGGGTAAAGTTTTACTTATAAAGTATTTTCTCTTTTTATGCTTAATTGTCTGTGCTCAGTAACTAGATATAATAATGGGTTTTAGGTAAGTGTCCTGGTTTCAGCTGGGCTAGAGTTAATTGTCTTCCTAGTAGCTGGTAGGGTGCTATGTTTTGAGTTCAGTAT
>JAOBAS010000020.1:23114741-23149817 GCA_025311575.1 Elanoides forficatus
GCGAGATGGGAAGTGAGTGAGCGGCTGCGTGGTGCTTAGTTGCTGGCTGGGGTTAAACCACGACAGTAGGTTAACGTGAAGCAAATGATATCTATACTTGAACAACCCCAGTTTGAACACTTTAATTCAAAGCAATAATTTCAGAAACAAGGAAAAGAACTTATGTATGAGTTTAGGTCACTTAATCTCTGTTCATACAAATGCTTTCTTATTGCAAAAGTTTTGTCACAATTTATCTTGTGAAATTCAGTCCATCCTGGACCACTAATAAATAATTTCAATTTTGCACATAACTGCCCCTGTTTCCAGCTTTTTTAGAACTTGGATGCTGCCCTATTAAATGGTCTCCTGCCTCATGCCTGTTCCTCTACTTGTTAACTGTATTTCTGCAACTATGTTGTTTTCCTGTTGTGTGCTAGGTATCAGCTACGGCAGTGTTAGACAGAAAACCTTTGTGCCAATAGGATAATGTATAGAGCATTCCTCATTGTATGGAAACATAAAAAGTTAGTATGTGCCCCTGTGTTACAGTTACCTTTAACTATCTTGCTGAGTTTGAAAAAGTCTACTTAGTTTTGACCTATTTTATCTTGAACATTTCTGCATCAGTCATGGAATCTGTTTTACAATTTTTTTTATTTTTAAAGACATGGCAAAAAACTGCTGGTACTTCGATAGGCTTTAGAAAAAGTATATTAGATTTAAAATCACTTCTACATTTCTGATTGCCTCTTTAATGTTATTTTTACTGTCTAGAAAATGAGCATATTCCTGGAAAGCAGTCTGTCTATCTTGGTTTCAGTTCTTCTGCTTATTCCAACTTCCCATGCTAGATTCAAAAATGCTCGTTGAATATATGCCAGTTCTTCAGCACAGGAGGGATGACTTTTTTTCTTATATCTCTTGATTTTTATTTTTTTTTTCTATTACAAAACAGAATAGCAATGATGTATCTTGTCTAGGACTACATGTGTTCCAGAGGTGGTGTACAGGTAGCATGCGTAACCGTATTTTTTCTGTTGTAGCGCATCGATGTAACGTGCCCTTTCTTCCTGGGAACCTACAGGATGGGTTCATCAGATGGTGGGATATTGTCAATACCACCTTCAATCCTAACACCTCTTCTGCACTGTGTAAAAGCTGATGTACACAAAACAATGTGTCTGCATTTCTCTGCTTCAGCAGTCCTGAAAGCTCTACCCTAGGCTCACTGGTCAGAGGGAACCAGTGGTCATTGGGAGCTCTAGTCTGGCAGTTAACTCTTCTTCATGGTACTTCCCCAAAGGACCCGGTCCTTTACAAAGTGACTTTGTCTTCTCTGGATCCTCTGTCATCTTAGCAGATAAGGCAGTCTAAAGAGAAAGCAAAGTGAAATTCTGGCCAGAATCTAGTCTTTGACCTGATAAGTTGCCTGGATCCCACATGTAGTTCAGGTGTCTTTACCTTGCTGGTTCTGTTTCTGCACACCACATGTGGAAGTAAGCGTTTTGAAAAGTCAGCTTAAGAAATGCAATTTGCATCTTTCCATGTACTGTTCCTGTTTTCTACAGCATGTTCAGAAGGGCACCAGTTAGAGTAATTTCTGCTTTGTGCAAAGTTAGGGCGGTACATTCAGAGTTTCTTATGACATTTTATAATAGAACTAATTTGGCCTGCTATTCTAAATATGTAGATTGATTCTAATTGATGAAGTTTTCATTTAGAGTGTTAATTTTGGAATGTATGGACGTAGAGATTTAGGTTATATAATTTTTAAAAAAAACTTGGTTCTGTATGTTTTTGTTGAGTGTAGCAATATACTTCAAATGTTTGTGGGTTTTTATTTTGGTTTGGGTTTTTTTTAACTAACAAAAGTTTAGGCAAAGCTCATCTTTGTGAACTCTAAAGTTAATGTTCTCTATGACCAGTTGAGTTAATGACCTAATTTTTAAAGTATACAGCAAACTATAGTTGTCCTGAATACAAAGAGACTCCTTTGCCATGTTAGGACACTACCTCACTCATATCCAGCTTGCTGTTACTGGTTTTGTGCCTTTTTTTGTTGTCAGATCTCAAAGAAGCATCAGAAGAATTTTAGATAGAGAGTTTTCGTTTTGCCAAATTCTTTATCCTTTGGCGGTCTTTCTCTAGGACATATTGCATTAGGAAAAAAAAAGCAGATAAAATTCCTTCTTCATATTCATACTTGAGTTACTAGAAATTATTAGGTTATGTTGTATCTAGAAGTATGTTTGTATGTGCACGTGTAGTTTTTCCAGTCTTTCCAACTTAAGATAATTATGACCTAGAACAGAAATTTATCAAATCAAATGTATTATTCTTTAAAGGAATCATCAAATGACTATGGTCTGTTATAAGGGCTTCCAGGGAAAAAAATCTGAAAATGTTTAAATATAATTCACTAATGCCTGTAAGGAGAATGGGCTACTTCACTTTTATTAAACTGATCAAAAATGCAAGATGTTTGTAGTGCCCAGTTGAGTATAAAAGCATGGAAAAAAATCTTTTTTTATATAGAGATGTTTGCAAACATAATTTTAAAGTTTTCCCCTTAAATACTGTTTTTAGGCCACTTGCAAGCGAGATCAAAGGCTTGCAATGCTTAGAACCCACCGCATACACATGCAGAAGAAGAAAGAAGAGGAGGTTGAACATTTTGAGGAAAATACAAATTGGCTGCATCGTGTTGAAAATGAAATGCGCCTCCTGGGTCAAGATGGATGTATTCCAAAGGTAAAGTACCTTTCACTTCAAGGGCAGATTTCAGGCATTGTAGGCAACGTCTGACTATAGTTAAGAATAGATTTTTTTTTTTTTTTTTTTTTATTTTTCCCCTCTTTGTCTCGCTTCTACTCACGTCTTCTACCATTCTTTCAGGGTGGTTTCAAACTCAGCTGTTAACTGTTTCTGCTCTTCTGCTCTCAAAGTACTTAATTGTTTGTGCAAGTATTCCTTGTTCATGAAAGTATACAATTACATAGAAAAATGCATGCTAAAGGAGGAGTAAGTATGGTATGGCTGAGCAGTTCAGATGGCTGCCAGAGTGTTGATCCTGCTCCTGGCCGTACACTTCCAGTCTTGCCTTTACAGTAGCTCCTGATGCTTGTCAAACCATGTGACAACCTAATTCTTAGCCTGGCCAAAAAAATACTTTTCTGAGGGTGCTAGGGGAGGAGTGGAAAGGGGGAAAGAAGTAGGAGGTTGTGTTAAGTTCTCTGCCAAGTTTTAGCAAGTAGCATCAGCTCAGTGCAGCCTCAGACAAGACCAGAGCTGGCAGAAGGGAAGGGATGAAGATCTGTGCAGAACAAGGAGAAGAGGAAAAGGTGGGGGATTGTTCCTCCCTGCCTTTTAGTTTCAGCCAGCAATTGGAGTGGCTTAAATGATAGTGTAATGAGCACTTGTGTGACTCATATACTGGAATATATTTCAAGACCTGTATTTTTATTGGGATGACTGAAATGTGTTGATACCTTAAAAGAAATTTAAGATATTTCAAACAGGATACTGGCAACTTGGGAAGATGACTGAATATAGTGAAGACTTGTCCCAGACAATGTCACTGAAATTCAGATATGGAGCAAGTACACAGTAAAAGGGGCAAATGTATTTTTGGGCATGCATAGATAAGCATACATGTGTGCCTGTTGGATTCTTAATGCTAGTTACAGCATACCCACAATTGATCAAAGGAATCTACAAAGCAATATTTATGCATGTAAATGAAAATCAAACAATTCATACTTTTCTACCATAAAACATTCTTATAATAATATAGATCCACTCCATCTTTACTTTTCAATATAAGATGAATTAATACTATTTTTAGTTTCACACTATCAGTTTGATGTGCAGTTGTTCTGTTTTTTTTTTTCTTGCTAATTTCCAAAGGAACTCCGTAAAGATCTGCAGTGTTGCCATTTAAACCTAGAAGTTATGGACTTGAAAGCCCAGATTGAGCACATGTTATCTCTGGTGTCCCTTCAAGATCAGCACTATAAGCAGACAGAAAAGTAAGTATGGTTTCATAGCAGGTGTGATAAGACTTCTATTCTGACATTTGTAACTTTAGAAGATATACCTATGGAATTTAGTTTTAGTTGAAACAGAAGCAAGATTTTTCTCACGCTTTTTTTTTTTTCTAGGTTAGAATTGTGTTTTCTTAGCAAAAAGATATGTAAAATAATAATCACTTCATGAATCTTGGTCTGTATCCACCATTAACAGAAACTGTAGGTATACTCTAGGGCTTCTTATTTCTATTTAATTTTTTTCTTTGCATAGTTTTTAAAAATTGTTCAATAGATCAAGGTATCTTATTTTCTTCCATGTTGAACAGCAGTACTGATTTTTTTGTAAGTGTTTGTGTTCTCTTTTAATTCCTTGCACTGTAGTCATTAATTTACCTGTATCAAAAACTGTTACTATTAAACTCTCATATAGCTAGTCAGACTGAAAAAAGCTGAATTTGCAGGTAAGCATGAGCTCTTTTTCTATTATCAGTCTCTTGAAAATGTTGGAGACTAGCTTTCAGAATGTGACATAAGGAATGGGAAGTAATCTCAAATCTGTTCAGTAAATAAGTATATTAAAGGTATAATTAAATCATTCCAAAATGAAATAACCAGCTTTTCTTCCTCCTTTGGAGAAAAGGCTGTTAGAATAAACATTACAAAAACTAATACAGAAATCTGCAAAAACGAAAGAAAATTTTTTGAAGCTACATTGTTAGTAATTACAAAGTTGCATCTTTAGGTTTTTATATGCATATCCCTTTCCCTATTGCTTGAACTTCCTGTTTAGTCTTGCAACTGACTCCACAGTTAATGAATTCCTGTGTTCAGGTAGAATTCCTGAACTTTGTCATTTTAATTTGATTTGCAGTTGTGTGTAGATCCTAATGTAGTCCATTCTTTAATTAAAGATCCTAGTACCTAAATTTATCTGGACTAGGCTTCTAATAAGGTTCTATGTACATCTAATTAAGATAGGCTTGGTTTAAACCACATTATTTGGTTTATAGTCTTCGTTTATTGGTTACTTAGTTTTTGAAAGTCAGAGCTCAATCTAGATATAGTGATTATATTTCTGTGGTGTTTGAGGGACTGAATATCTTGGACACTGAGGGAAAACTATACCCAGTAAATACTTAGAGTGAAATACAAGATTTTGCAAGAGAAAAATTACTCTTAGTAATGAATATTTCCACTCAGTGTCATGGTATTCCCCCAAAATAAATTAAAATAAATTACACAGCAGAACTTGGGGAGTTGGGGGACAAGGGAAGAAGGACAAAACCCACTCTGTATTCTTAAAAGTGGCAGTGCTAGTAAGGATAAGATTAGCTATGGTTTAGTCATATTTGTCTTGCCTGTTATTGTTTTACAGAGTACTAAATACTTTGCTTCCAGTTCTTCGCAAGCAATACCTGACTTTGAAAGAAGCTGGGTTGACAAATAATTTAATTGAGACTGAATTTGGGGAGGTTGAGCTGCTGATTCAAAGACAAAAATCAGTAGTTTGGGCTGACCAGACTGAAGAAAAGGAACAAAATCAAAACAATGAACTAGACTTGTCAGCTATCTTTGCATTCCCACAACTTGTGAACAGGGCAAACACCCCATGCCGTAAGTATGTAATTAATTTGTTCTCTGTTGGAAATGCTTTTAAATGTCTCCTGCAAAAGTTATATGTCATCCATAAACACAGTGGATGCACACTTCTGCAAGTATTGAAGCCGAATGTAAAACTGAGCCTCAGACCCACTTTTTATAAATTACATAACATTCTTAATTGGATATAGGAAATAAGTTTACTTTTTCAATGGCTAGACACACTCTGCCGACAGATAACTCGCTCCTCCTTGTGTTGTAACATACCCCATATATCAATGTTCCTCGATCCCACGAGTGTTATTAATAATTCCATTTGAACCTTTCACATGACATTGATGGAATCATAGTGTCAGTAAGTATTATAATTCTGTTAGTGATTTGAAATGTTAAGTAGCTGCTACGGTTTTGCACAGTTTCAGGTAATAGACTTAAGGGGGATGAGATGTCCCATTGATTACAGGTTGGCTTGGAATCAATTTAGTACAATATTTTATGTTTATTTTTCCAAGAATCAAAGGATTCACCACTTCTACTGTAGAATTGACTGCTTTGCTGTATCCTGACAGCCCCATTTTTTCCCTGTAATTCTATGTAGCTGATTTTTCTTCTTTAGCTATGAAGTGAGTTGGCCTAGAGCGTAGCCTGGGTAAAAAGGGATGAAGAATCCTTACAGAAGACACTGTTTTGAGGGATGACAGGCAAAATCTCAGCCTGACAGTGCACCTGTTGTGGGCCAATGCTGTATCTTGTGCTCTGGATAGGCACCACTAACACACTGGGGCTTTCTGATTACAGCTAATAATCTGTAACATTGAAAGACATCCATAGGTAACAGGGGAAAAGCAGATAAATAATGCTTTAGCTTCTCAAAAGCTGGTAGGCTTAGAAGAGCATTGACCCCTGGAACACTGTGAAATTAATTCACTGCTTCTTTTAACTTTCTTCCTCTACACAGCTCGTTCTGGGGTTAAGAATTATTCTGTCAAAACCATTTATTACCTCTTTTCTCATTAAGCGTGTATATGATTTTTAGCATACGCTTGTATTGCTGTCATACCAGATAGTTGATGCCCAGTATTTCACTGTCTGCAATGTAAAGGTCAGATTGTGTTGAGGGTGGGCTGGGGGTTTTTTCGGGGGTAGAGTGGTGTTGGGTTGGTTTTAGTTCGAGTTTGGGGTTTTTTTGGTGTGGGTTTGTTTTTGTGTTTTCAGAGGGAAGGAAAAGAAAGTTTGCAGACTTGCATGCTTATACTTCCTATTTTGCCCATGCTAGTCAGGGATCCAGCAAGTTTGAAAGCAGTTGTTGGCTTGCCCATTTCTCCTTCCCATCTGGAGTGAGGGCAGTGGACCTCAGTGGGTTGCCGCAGTCTTCCACTCTGCTCCATTCTCATTTCCCATATAGAAAGAAATTGGATATGGATTGCTGGCAACCTTTTGGAGAATCATGGCAGTGATAAGTACCTGCATTCTGTGGCACTGTGTTCATAAGGAACCAAAACACTACTGTCATATCATAATGGAAATATAATCTGCAAAGCTTTATTAAAGGCATTAAAATAAAAAGCAGGGATTCTCTTTCTTGTTTTACCTTTATTTTTAAACAAAAAGAAGAGTATAGTTTTTAAAACTGGTTTTCTAGTCTGTTTATTCTGTCATGGCAAAGCAGATTAGTGAAGGGTGTGGAGGTGGGGTTGTCTCCTGTCATAACTCCATCTGAGAATTGAAATAGTGACATTTTCTTTTTGGTGCTAGAACACTGAAATCTTAAGTGCTAGCAGTTCTGATTACAAAAATTAGCCCATTCTTATTTTGAATCATGTTGTGTGTGTGTGTATATATATATATGTCTATATTTTCATTTATAATTTAGACTGTGATTATCTGCCTGAAATTTGTAATATTTTACTATATAAAAAAACCCTGAACACCCAAAAAATTGCATTTATGACATGTTAAGATTGGATTTGTGGAAGTATAAGTCTATGACTGAAGAAGGAAAGAAATACAGACTTCTCTAAATCACTTGTAAAATAAGAATTCAAGACTCATATGCAATGGGGTTTTCACTTGGAGACTGGTATTGAGTATGTGCAAGACAAACATGAAGCCATGCTCTTAGCTGGTATTTATTTTATATTGTAGGCATATTTCTGGTATACTTTTTTTCCTTTTAGAGGGACTTCTTTTCTGGCAGAATAGGTAGGGAGATGTACCCAAATGCAGATTCAGTAAACTGTATGGTATAACTAAACATTGATTGTAGAGATTCTGTCTTGTCATATGTGGGTTCTCATTGTTGTGAATTTGAACTCATGACACTAATAAGCTTCGCTAGAGTTCTTGATTAATCTGCTTCTGTTCTACCTTTCTTGAAGTCCTGTGTTGTAAGAGGCCAGATCTGTTCTTACTGAAATTAACACTAAAATAACTATTATTTCGATAGCGAACTTTTAATGCATAAACATTTCACTCCATTAAGATCATTAGACATAATTTGAGGGGTTGTCTCGAAAGTCTTATCTGGAGGTTTTCCAATTATTCTCTTGTTCTAAATGTTGCTGAACTGTATGTTCACCTAAGTAAATGGACACCATATTTTTTCAGTTAAGATGGACTTTTTTTCAGCTGTAAATGGTGCGTTTGCCTGAAGATGTCCATAGAAATCTCTTGCGGTGTTTTTATTTTTGTTTACTTGTTCTTTGGAGAAGGAAATAGAAGACATTACTTTCGCTCCTTTCCCCCTCTTATTAGATGCAGGAGAAAATATGGTAGAAACAACTGTCCTCTGAATTTTGTAACCCTTCCTGTAAACGTTATGATAACTTCTAACAAGACAATTTCTAACACCACACTTCTTGGGACTTTTTTGTTTCCTCTTCATCTGATTGTGTGCTCTTTCTATTTGTTTTTGACTAGTCGTATAAATGTGTTGATAATTTTAGTGGATGTTGCCAGGATTTTTTTTCCAAATTACTGAAGATTTTTAATCTTCACAGAGAAAGTACCTCTCTCTCATTGGCATCTTAAGTTGGTGAGCTAACATAAAGTAAGTTTTCTCCAACAGGTTTGTTTTTTTTTTTCCTCAATACTGCTTGTTAGTATAAGACTTACTGTTCAGTAGGTAGCCACTGTTGTACAAAAAAATCTAAATATGGGTCATTGTACACAATAAGACATATTGCTACTAGGTACTACAGTACTGAGAACTTGACATTAGACATTTGAATTTGAAATTGAGTTGGAATTGAATTGAGAATTGGATTTGCGTGCTGGAAGAAGTTAAAATAAAATTCTAAAAACAATTAATTGGACATTCAATTATGTAATTTTAAAACCTTAAGATGACAAGTAAACATGAACAATATCAGCTCTGCTTAGAAAACATAAACTGTTTTCAAACAATGTTTTTACAGTATTATTTTAATCTTACTATGTCCTTATCTAAAATACTGCTGGTGTTGACACAATCATTTTCATACATCTTGGGAGGTGGGGTGGAAAAAAGTAATCCACTTCATCAGTGCTTTAAAAATTTTTCTGTTGAGCACAAAATAAATGCAATGAAATACCTCCTCTTCAATTATTTGAATTCACATTTAAAATGTTGAACTATTAGCTGATATTATGTTATGGAAATCCATTTCTCTTGTGCAGAATGTATATAACAAATGATTAAGAAAAAAACATAAATCAGAAAAAATACATTAGCATGGGAAAATGTGAAGTAGTACAAAGGCAACGTCTCAATCGGAAATAGGAAGGATGTAGTAATTTCTTTTTTCCTTTAAAGATTTAATAAATTATTCAAGAATCCAATTCCTTCTCCCTAAAGCCATCTCAGAAGTATGCTTGGCAAATGTTAGCAAGAGCTGACCTAAGAACTTAACGAACAAATAAAAAGGAAGATTTATACAGATCCCCTCACACCTTTGGTGCATTGATATTTTATTATTTATAATTTGTTCAAGATGTTGGGAAGAAAATAGTGTTTTGCACCAAGATGAAAAAAAGTTATCAACATGCCACACAGTGGTCATTATTTCTTATATAAAAATCTGTATTTCACGTATGACATAATTGCATGGACTTCAACTTGTTAGCAGAAAAGAGCTATGCAGTTCATTTCTTGTGATTTGGTTCTTATTTTTCATGTTATAAGTTGAGCAGGAATTTTTTTTTAATCTCTCATTTAATATAAGTATATGTCACCTTGTGTTAGTGTCTCAGAAGTTTCTTTTCTAAATAATCTGGGGGAGAGAGTAGAAAAGTTAATTGGTGTCAATGTAATGATTCTTCCATATGAAACATAAGTCTAGAGCATCTTAGAGGAAGAGAGTGTGCTAGTGCTGGTAACAAATATGATGTATTGCTTTTGAACCTATGTTAAGTATTTGAAAAAAAAATTTTTTTTTCTTGAGAAAATCCCTCTGCAAAAGTGAGATGCTACTCATGTAGAAAACAGTAAGATTGATGAGGAAAATATAAGTTCTTCAGGGAAAGTTATGAAGTTAATTACATATCTTTTGTTGAACTGAGAATTATCTAAAGATGTATGCAGTATCCATGCATTATCCATATTTGGAAATTTCAAATTCATTATGAACTGCAAGTTACTGTTTAGTCACTATGCATTTAAAATAGTGGTGATGCAGAAAAACACCTGTGCTTAAAGAAACTGCTGAATTCTGCATGTCATAGAATGAGGCACTAATCATCGCAGAAACTTTTTTAATGACACTGTAACCTTTTGTTGGCAGTCCTTTAAGAGAGAACCATGACATGGTTCAAATGCAAATGAATTGTTACTGAGTGTTTTCACATAAAAATTAAAATACTTTAAGTCACATAAATAACCTTCCTGATTATAAGCACTGTCCCCAAAAGGCTGAAGCAGCTAAATCATTTCTGTAGGATGAGAAAAGCTGTGAAAGCAGGGCCTTAACTTCTCATGGGTTTCTTTGGGATTAACTACATTCCACTAGCTGATCCTGAAGAAGGAACTCAAACTAGTAATTGATGTGGAAAAAGGATCTAAAAAGAGTAAAGGGAGGGGATAGCAAAGGTGAAAGGGTAGAGATTTTTATTTCAGGTTTTGTTGAAAGTCTCTTACAAAAAGACGTTTCAAAAATATATTCCAAATGTGCTTACTTTATTGTATTAAGTGGTTTTGGTATTACCTTGTTAGAAGCTCCTTCTTTCTATCAGGAGTTTTAAAATACGAAAGAATTTCAGCTGAATTCCAGTAATGCATAAATCTTTGTTTCTAATGAAGATTTCTTCCTTGTAAAGGATCTCCTATATATTAAATAATATAAAGTGATAGTGGGAGAGAAAAAGATCAAGATACTCTCTGGCCATTCATTCAACATCTGTTTCTATGGTCAAGTTATCAAGTTAGTAAATTCTTGTGCTTAAAAATGCTGATTTTGAGAGAAAGCTAATTAAAGCTCATAAGCTTTGCCAAAGCACATGTAGCACTTCATTACAGGAACAGACCTCTTTCTATCTTCTTTTTCCTTTAACCTTTGAAACCTTTAAACACCGTCTGTGAAATGTGTTGCTCTGAGTGTCAGAGATGTATGTACGTTACTAGCTGACTGTTAATCAGCAACCTTGTCCAGCCAAGTAATATAGCTTAGTCATCTGTATCTACAGTAGCACTACCATGGGTACCAGAAATAGCTCTCAGAAAATGCACAATTTGTCCTGAGCTAATGTTCCTTGCTCTTCTGGTTTGTTTAAACAGTGCCATATTAACACAGCTGTGCATGACAAGTAATTTGATCTAACAAACAATTGTTTTGCAGTGCATGCTAACACACTCGACATGTAATGATTCAATGAGTATTTTGCAAAGAACTTAACAGAGTATCTGAATCTTAAATTTCTGATTGCGCTTGTTTGATGTGGTTTTTATTCTACCACCATTTCAGAATTTTTAAAATAAAATTCATTACCCTCAAATTTGACCTAAAATAAAACACTTGAATTATCTTTTAATTTCAAGTAAAAATAATTTTAAAATATTTACACAACATTAATTTATCCTGCTGAGTGTATTTACATTCTACTTTTAAATATTGTTTTTCCTTGGTAATTTAATTTTTGTTTCTTAAAATATGACTGAAAACACATTTTTCAGAACCTCTACTCTTGCTCACTTCCACTATGAAGCCTTAACATGGGGTTTCCATAACATGTCTTAACCATACTTTCTACTCTATATTAATAGGGAAGATATTTTTTAAACAATTGTTTCATCAATGTATAGGCCTATTTTTAAGAATCTACTCATACATACTATTTATTCTGGCCTTAATTATAAATCAGAATTGTTGTTTTGTAGAGGAAATACTGGTTTTCCACTATCATTTTTGTTTACAAATATGTTCAAAATTTAGATTAAGCTTCCCTATGCTTCATGAAACCGTAAATGTGCAACCTCATGAACAACTCAACTATCTGCATCGAGGAAAGCACAAGCTATGAAAACAACTAAGTTCATTCAAAAATGTATTTGGGTCCCCATTCTTGGGTGTTGGTTAATGGAGAGCTATACAGTGTTCATAGAGTATGGACTGATGGGTGGAGAGCTCTGACTGGTATTTGCAAGTATTTCTGTGAATGGGAAAGTTCTTGGCATTGTTTCAGGCATCCCATTTCCGGAAGCCTTACTGTACATTACCATTGAGAGAATGGAATTGATTTACAGGAAAAAAAAAAGGCGTCCATTACCTCCCCTTGTCACAAACATCCGAAAGTAAAGTCAATTTATTATTTTGCACGGCAGGAAAAATTGGGGTGTAATTGTCTGTAGTAAAAGACTTGATTAAGAATGGGAGAAGCATGTGTCTTGTATATAGGAAAGATTTGTCATATATTGAGCAGCTTTTTACACTGTTTATGTGACTAAGTATTTTTTTCTCATGCTGTGTAAAACAGTACACCTGACCACTGGGACTCACAAGGATGCAGCCTGGATTTTAGCCTTTTTCAGTTCACAGCTGTTGTTTGCAAAACTGTTGTGAAACTGGCCATCACGGTGATGCCTTTGGGTCACATGAATATTAAATAATTGAAATGCATTCACTAGACCTCATTTGCAGTTTGGAATTCCATGAGTCAGTTGTTAAAAGAATGAAAATGTATGATTAGTATTGTAATTGGATCAATCGTTGGTAGCCCAGAAATGTTTATTGAAATGAATACATTAATATTTGATTTCACTTTAGCAGAACAACCTGGTAGACTTTAATTTAGCACAGTTTCCAGAAATAATCCCCTTATGCATATATTAACATGAGTTCCAGAAGAAGAGAAGTCTTGGCCATTATTTTGTCCCAAATGTCAATTTAGAACTAACCCAATTCAAAAGAGTATTTGTCATGAACTCTACTTGCTTTTGCTGTGACTCATGTTTCACAAATACTGCGTTCTGCTTTTCGTACTAATTCACAGGGCTGTAAATATCTAATATTGCTATGTTTCTCTCCTGATAAATCAGTTCTTCTGAGTAGTCTTTTGGGACAGATAATACAACAAACTACTGGCCAAAACCACCTCATACCATTTGATATGGGGTGGTTGGTGAGTGGAAGATTAACTTTTATTTTTAATTTCTGAGTGAATCTCTTAAGAAAAATAGTATCTACAAGAATTTTGACAATTATGTTTTATAATCATCAGCCTGAAATTAAGGATCAGCAAATATGTGATCTATTCTCTAAAATATATTTGGAATAATGCTTATTTTTTCAAGAGAAGCGTTTGTAGCTGAAAGCACTAGCTAAAGAAATACAACTTTAAAATTTTTCTTTTAAGCTACCCCATCAGGTTAACTGCAGATGTTTCTGTAAAGTATGTAGTGATTCATTTTTGTTTATGAAATAAAAAGTAAACTTAATATCAGTGAATCACGATGATCATTCTGATGCAAAAGATTGAACTGGCCATAAAATGTGAAGCAAATACAAACCATAAACATTATAATTCCCCTGCCTTACTGTCGAACTGTTCTGGAGACTTTAAGAGCTGGAATGTGTTGTTTGTCTTTCGGTAGAAAAGTAATGACAACACTTAATGATTAGCATTAGCCATCCATTCAGGAACTATTTAGATTTGTTCATTAAAGAAAATATGAAGAGCCATACTTGGTCCACCACTGTCACCTTCAGTACCCTGTGTTTAGTAGTTGCCAGTAAGACACTCCAAAGACAAACAGCGATAACAGGACAAATCTAGAGTCAGCTGACTTGCCTTTTTCAGTTCCAATGCAATGGGAAATCCCATTGAACCAATCGCATTGGAATAATTGCCAATAGATATCTTCTAAGTTTGTCAAATCTGTATTTTGTAACCCATTTATACTTATGGGATTTGCCACAGCATACTTCAGTGAGTTTAACAGTATAACTGTTCTATGGGAGGTAAGTATTGCTCTTAGTCTTAAAATCAGTACAGGATATGAATGGGGTCTCTACTGTTTGTTGCTAAAAGAAATAAAATAATGCCTCATTAAGCTCGTCTGTGATATTTTGTTAATGTATTATGTATTACCTCAGTTGTTCCTAATTAGGAATGTACTGTTGTCTCAATTTTCTGTGTTAACTCATGGTAATAGTTAGGCAATAAGATAAAGGATGTGCTAAAACATGTAACATATACATGCCTCACACCTACAAGCACTCAACAATATCATATAAAAATTGAGTATCCTGGGAGAAAGCATTGCCTAAAATTGTCATACAAATACTTTGGGTTTAGTAGGCGTGACCTGCTATGGAATGAATGTCTCTTCTGTGTTGCTTTAATACTGGAAGTTTGTATTTGCCACTTAAACGTTTGAAGTCCCTTGTTCTGGAGCTTTTTATTTTTCCCTTCTTGAATAGGATTTAGGGGAACTAGTTTTCCCTAGTTTTAGCTATCCCGTTGCAATAGAAGCCACATAGTAACACGTGACCATATTTTCTAAAATTGTTTGCTGAAATATTCAGTGCTTGTTTAGACAAAATTATGCTAAAATTGTATGAATTTAGTATTTAGGAAAGAAAAGGTATGGTGTTTCAGTTTGAGGCATATTACTTTTGTGTCAGCCTGTGGAACTAAATTTTCTCTTTCAATAAGAATTTATATATATATCTCTTAAAGTATACCTCTGAATATCGATGTTTTAAAAAATATTGAGTAGCCTTTGAAGTATTTGAAAATCAGTTCTCGCAAAAAAACCCAAAGAAATAAAGTGGTGGGGTTTTTTTTTAAGGAGAAACACTTTTGATATCATGACCATTTGAAGTCATCTGAAATCTGTAGGAGTAGTGGTTTTGTACCAGCTATTGTCGTTGGACCCCATTTTATTTAAACTTCTCAATGGCAGTTATTAAAAGCACCTGCAAAAAATTAGCAACAGGCTTCAGTATCTTGCTTCCTTATTAAGACAGGGATAAAACCACTATCATTCCTTTATTTTGTGGGTTTAAATGTTTTTCTTGCTCTATTTATGTTTACTTTAGATCATAACTGGTGCTATATAGTGTGTAACAGCAAGCTAACATGGAATTGGGGTGTTGGGGTTGGGGTTTTTGTCACATCGTATTTGGCTTACATTATTTAGTGAAGCCAAATTAAATATGATGTTGCTGGTGATGGTTTTGTTTACTTTCTTATTTACTGTGTTAGGAGCAACTTAATGCTTTCACAAAAAGCTAGGAGAAGGCATGCTTCTTGAATATTTTATATGCTTTCCAATACTTAACTGGCAAGAAAAGCTAGTTTTGTTTTAACTTTGTTTTACAATGAGTTTTATTCCAGAAATAAATAGATTTTAAAAATAGGTCTGGGTTTTTACTAACAGCTTACGTTTGCCCTATATAGAATTGCTGCAACTGTCTTTTTAGTAATGTACTTGTATTACAGTATGAAATGCTGTTCATTATGATGAAATTCAACAAATTATTAATGTTGGCAATACTTTTGTGTTCTTTACTATTTAGTTCACAGTTTAAATGCTTGCATTTACAGTTAATTTAAAAACGCTTCCAGTATTTAGTCCTGGAGAAGCTTCTAAAGCTTGGCACGCTCACCAAAATGTTTGCGCATCAGACTTCCTTCCTAGTAACTCTAGGACATTAGCAAAACCTCAGTGTCTTACAGTAAGCAAACTTTCTGAAACTGGAAACTCCCTGTCCTAACATAACAAAAGACAAACAGAATTCTAACCATTCTTTTCCCTGAAACACACATTCTCAGATGCATATATGCAGGAGGAAAACCTAACAAATTAGTATTTTTTTAAATGTTTCCTGAAATGTTTAATGGATAGTTATTTCAAACACTAGATTGGAATCCTTAGATAAAGCTTATTCTTGTAATTAATAATATAAGCTGTCAAAAAATCTCTAAAAGACAGTTTTGGCCTCAATTTGTGGTTGTGATGACTAGAAATTTTTTTTTTTTTTTGAAAGAAAGAAGTCATAGAAGAACAATATTGTACTCATGAAACCAAAATTAAAGAGCAAGCACACTTATGAAGCATAGCATTGTTGATAGTGTCATAGAGTACATATTGAAAATGGTTCATAAATAAGTTTCTTGCTTGTTATGGAAAAAAATCCTGCTAAGTCTGGGAGAAAAATGCCTTCATCGAAGTAGGCCTATATTATTTCTGGTGGAGGTGAAAATTTTGGGGGAACACATGGGCCCTGTTTTACTACCCTTTCTGTTTCACTGCTCTTGGAGAATATTCTGAATTAGCTTAGCGTTTAGATTACAAGCAAGCTACTGTGTCTCAACAACCTGCTGCACTTTACCTGGTGAATGCTGACCATGAATTAGACTAAGATTAGGTATGAGAAAATAAGATATTTTGCATTTCAATTAAAAAAAAAAATCACCTTTACATATATATAGTGGATTGAACTGTACACAGGCACACACACACACAAATTCACAATTCAGTTATTTCCCATCAAGTAGTCCTCTTGGGCCTGAGTTTTCCATATTTGTATTTCTTCAAAGCCAGAAACAGCATAATAGAATTGTAATTGTTCGTGTAATTGTCCAGGCATGTTTTCCCATACGCAGTTTAGCTTAGATTAACCTGCTCTTATTGTTTATGCGTTGTTGGATAAGATGTTGCATATCGGTTGAACCATAGTAGTTTAAACATTGCTCTTTCTGAAACTGAGGCCTTGAGTACGGAGTAAATGTTTGCTGTGTTTTTTCAATGATTTCATTATTGAATTAAGTTCTGGCAACATAGAATAGATTTGTGGCCTATATATTAGCATCTAATTTACTTGCTACTTGTACGCGCTTTGATACTACCCATTCCATCCTCCCAGAACAGCTCTAGGTCTCATGGTAATCTAAATCCTTTCCTGTCTCCTCACAACTCTAATTTGTATCTTCTAATTGGGCATCATCTCGTGTAGCTGGGCATGAGGAATCCATAATATGGTCTCTCTAGTTTCAAAGTGTGTACAAAAAACCTGGTGCAGAGATCATCCTTTATCCTTTGATGGCTTACTTTCAATGAGGCTCTTATTTGGGCTTTTTCCCCAAGACATCTGATTTCCGAGTGTACTTGGGGAATTGGCATTCTTAAAGCTTCTTGCCTATGGCAAACTGGGTTGCAAGTGAGCAATGAGGTTCAAATTAAAAGGGGAGCTGAGAAGCGGCAAAGTCGGGGGAAAGACTACAGTCATTTAAGCTTTTTTTGTGTGTGTGTGTACGAAATCAAACTGAGGAGGGGGGGATAATGCAATATGTGTTTTTAATCAATTTTTCTCCTCTTCAGAGAATATTTATAGAACAGCTAAAATGCTGTAAGTGTTAGCACATGAGAGAGAACTAAAGAAGCATTCAGACTGAGGAGTTCAAACTAACTTTCCTACTCTGAGGCAAAAATGGAATGGAATTTTAGAAGAAATAAATATTTATCAACACTCTTATATGAATACCGTAGTTAATTCTTGAGTAACATGCAGCAATTTAAAAAGCAGGAACTCTTTTTACAGTTTAGCTGCTCACAGGAATGGAGTAAGCAATGCAGAAAAGGGAAGTATGATGCTGTGGCTACCAGCTGAAGTGGGACCAATCCGTAGACATTTTAAGGACAGTAGTCTTTACTTCATTTCTTAAATTTGCGCTGAAAGTTAAATACAGAAGCACTTGGGGTTTTGACAGCCCTCTCCTACTCTTGATTTGTTTAAAAAAAAAAAAAAAAAAAACACCATTTAATTTTTTGTTATTAACTACTTAAGTCACCACTAGCCTAGCCATTTGAACAGTGGTTTGTGTCTTAAAATTATTTTCCTTTACTGAAAACTTCACTAAAAAAAAAAGGCCTTTTCTCTCTTACTTTGGAAGTTGCCTTTATTACCACCTGCTTGAAAATAAAAATATTATGACACTTCAAGAAAAATAGTATAAATGGGGATGAATGCCAATGGCCAATTACTGCTGCATTGCTTGCTTTGTTATTTTTAAGGGTGGGGGGTTTAGTAAAGAGCTTTTTTACAGAGTTGATATATTGAGATGACAGGATCCGAGTAACTTCTTTCTTTCCCCTTTTCCAAAATACTACTTTCTCATTGGCAATGTCAAAGAATTTTGTCCCTCTAAGCGATTGTGTATCCTTCCTTTAACAACAGTCTCTCTCATTCTACTGCATGGTACTTACTAGGGGAAAAAATTGCCGTGATCAGGAGGCACCTGTACATTACTGTGATAGTACCATCTTAAATTGAATTTAGAGTTGTGTCATGATAATGTGATCATTTTCAATACTCTTACTCTTTCCATTCCCTGTTGTCACGTGTCATATCTTGCTTGTGATTACTTGTAATATCTCTGGGATTAACTATATCAGCCTATGCAGATTTATAATACTTTGAGTGCCACAGAACAAATGCTACCATCTGGACAATGCTGCAATAGAAATAATTTCAGTTATATGACGAAATTAATATGTAAATTAAATAAATAGTATTTGTAATAATTTCTGCTAATAAACATATTTCAGCAGAGAAGAGGAGGGAAAAATCAAGGTTTAAGTAGTAAATACAGGTAAATATGCTAACCATTGTTGTCTATGTTGCACAGGTACTACTTTTGGTACACCACAAGAAATGAATAAAAATGCACAACCAATAGTAGAATATGCAGTACCACCACAGAAAAGAATTAGGCGGAAGCTAATGGACTCTCCAGTCACAACTCAAAGTCCTGCTGCATCCAAGCAGTCCTGCCTCCATCATCTGGAAGATTCTCTTACCAAGGAAGTCCACCCTATCATGTATACACCAGAATTTTGCAGAAAGCCAGTACAAAGCTGCTGTACACAGACCGTGGTAAAGAAAGCTTTACACCTTGCAGGCCTTCAGGAAGTCAATGCATGTAATACAGATATGCCAGTGAAAAAGGCGAGTATTGTGGACTCTACATGTGACATAATCCCAGAGTGTGATGAAGCTGTCATGGACTCAACAGTAATTCTCTATGAAGGGACAGGCGAAACAACTGAACCATCTACTGACTCATCCATGGAGTCACAGCCATGCAATGGTAGCATTCTGCAGAGGTATGATCTATTTATATGGGCAAGGAATATTACCCAAACAATTTAATCCTGTTTATCTTCACAGCTGGGTTTTTACATTGATGTCAGTTTTATTTGTAGACCTATCAATTTGAAAATCAAACCCTCAATTTTATTCAGTATCAGATTCAATTCTGCCATTATTTAAAATCAATGGTACGTTAGTGACAACAGATGAAGTTGAAAGCTTACCATTTTACAAGATCTGTACTGAAAAGAAAATACAGCACTTCTGAAATTGTTTGTGATGCCTCAGGCAAGTTACTTTTCTCTAAGCCTTACTTTTCCTGTCTGTAAAATGGATACCTTAATCTCTTTGACATTGAGAGATGCCATTGTTAAAGCTGCCGCATGTGTGTGAAATCCTGTGAAGCCGCTTCAAGTAATATTATTGAAACAAATTGCTGGTATTGTTTTTCTACTTAACATATATTTGTTTACAGTTAAGAACGATTTCACTTGACTTCTATGCAGAATAGATTTTACAAAAACATAGTTCTTTTATTTCAGACTTGGTCTCTCTTCCTTAAAAAACAAAAATCCTACTTCAGTACTTGAGAAGCCCTCGTATATGGCTATGACTTCTGCTGCTGAGAGAAAAAGAAAGGCATTAAGGTAAGATAAAACTAACTCTTATACAAATGAGTTTGTATTCATTTCTTAGGTTCTCATTTCAGTTTCGGTATTATATTTCAAATCTGAAAACCTCTTATACAAGTCATCTGGACCTACATATGAGATGTTCTGTCTCAAATATGTTTGACAATTTAATTTTTTTTTTTTTTTTCTCCTGGCAAGTTGAGTTGAATCTTATTTTACTCTTAGTTTAGGAACTTCTGTTATTTTAACAAGTACAAACTAATATCGTGTCTTCCATATCTGCTATCTACTCAAAATAGAAAGATGACACATAATTCTGAAAAGAGAAATTCCATCATCAATTAAAAATCTAATTTGTTTTAAAATGTTATGCCTTTGGTGGAACACATTAGAAACTACCAAAATAGAAAGTGGAGAAAATGCTTAACAATACTTATCTGAACAGTCCCTTTGTTTTTCTGGTAATTCATTTCCAGTCTCAGCTATGACTTCATTCCTGTGGTCTGCTGTGGGAAGAACTCCCATTTTGTCACTTTTGGTTTATGACCCTGAAAGAGGCTTGTTAGTAGGAGCAGCAGAAAAGATGAAACTGAATAGATACTAAGCGGAATTGTACTTTTTTGTTTCTTTTTGTTAATGTATTTAAGGATTAGCTATTGGGTCAGTACTGATGAAACAGCTTTTTTTTTTTTTTTCCTCTCAAAAGAAATTGATATAAACTTTTTTAAATCATATTATGAGTCACCTGTTGCTAGACAGTGAAGAAACTTAAGCACTCTTTTTGTTTATTAGCATCTTTGAGATAGAAAATCTTCCTAGAAGATCACAGATTTACCTGATTCAATTTCATGTTCCTGTTCTCATTGTTATTAATTATCATTCTACACTGGTTTGCTAGGATTGCTCTAGGATAAAGAATAGATTGTATTGCTTTAGGATGAGAAAAGATGCACATCTCAGTTTCAATTTTTCAAATAGTCAATTATGAATTTAGCAAAAGAATCACCTGCTCTCTGAAACGGAGCTGGTTTTCTAGATTCTCTTTAGGGAGAGGTATGGGAACTTTTGAAGCCTGATTTATCTTAAGGTAAATGTTCTAAGACAGACTTTAGGCATACCTTTTTTATAACAACTCTGTAATGATTTCCAAACTTATATATGCTTATCTCTTCCCAAAAGACTAACGCTTTCTGCTCTTTTATCTCATTCCTTCTATGTCTCAAACAGGTATTTCCGAGTTTCCAAGTTAGAATAACACTACAGGAAAATCCCACAACTTTTTTTTGTTCCTTTTTGGGGGATTACTTTTTCGGCCTCAGACTGTAAACTGTCTGTAAATCAAAATTCTTTATGGCTTTGTCTGGCAGTTGGTGATGGAGAGAAGGAATTAAAGCTTCTTAGTTGTGAAGGAGGAAAGGAATATGCTCTTCCTTTCCCTACTTTTTCTCCCTTTTGTCTTCCATACTTTCCCTGTTTGAAGTAGTTCACTCCAGTCATTCATCTCCTACTAACTTTAGAATAAAAATATAAATTTCAGATATATTCTCTACTTTAGAAATATAATTTGAAGCAGTCGTATTGCTAGGACACAGGATAAGAGACAAGTTGGTCATAACGCAGAGGCTGCTTTTACTAAATAGTTTTATATTCTTATTGGCATAACTTCTCTACCAAGAAACATGCATGAATAGATCTTACAACTGGCACAAGGCAGGTCTTAGTCTTTACTGCTTGCTATATATTTTCATTTAGGCAGAAAATTATTTTTAAGAAAACTACTGTAAGTTAGGGGACTATAAAGTGGGAATAATACAATATCATTAGAGGAATAGGAAAAGCATAGAAACTTGGGACATAAATAGAATTACCTTGTTTATGAGGTTGTCTTAGAGAGTGGAATCAGGGAAGTTAGCAAGGCAAGTGTAAAAGGGTGAGATCAGATAGGTTCATAATTTTCACTGTAGATCTTAAGCCCATCACATAAAAGGCTATAAAATAGAGGGTTTGTTTTAATGAATTTGAAGCTGTAACAGCTTTCTTGTAGCTTAGCTGAAAAGTATAGTCTGCTATGAAGCCACCCCCTCCAACTGTGTTGGAGGCTGTAGAAAAATTATTGTAGCAATAAAAAATGCAATTTGTTCAATAAGCACAGCTTGGTCATTTCAAGGATTTCGTACATGCATTAAGATTGTTTCTTTTGTGTGCAATGACCATCAAACTGGCTTCTGTGGCTTATCAGTCTCCATTTTAAAATAAGTGGCAACATTAGTTCTTATTTTCACAATTGAAACATTCTTGTAAGTTTTTAAAAAAGAAAAAGGGGAATAATATCCATATATATACATAATAAATAAATTAGTTTATTCTTTGCATTCAGTTATGAACTACCAATACTGGATAATACCATTTAATGTATTTCTACATTGCAAGGCCTAAACTACTGTAATATAGCTTAATCACTTTACTGAAAACAAAGTCTTTTCTGGCTATTTTTCCAGTTCTGCATCAAACACTGGGTTAGGCCAAGATCCTGTTTCTGCAAAACGCAATCGACAAGAGGTCTTGTTAAGCCATAGAGCTTTGCGAGTACCCAAAATGGCAGGTAAGTGTCAAAACTTGTATGTATGACACTGCATTGGTAACTGTGTTTGTACAGGAGGTCCACAATTAAGGTTGATACTCAAGGTTTTGTCAATTTAACACATGTATTGGTGTGGTCAGTACACTAAGCCATTGATCTGAATAGTATATCCACTCATTAAAAAAAGTTACCTGAATGTCTAATTAGTTATCTAGATGGTATTTAATCAAAACTCAGTATTACTACAAGCTTGTTGGGAAGACTTTTTCCCCAAGGATTAAAGTCTTCCACCAAAAATCATTTGTGTACTTGTTGAGAGATTTGGTGAACTTTATTACCAATTTTATCCTTGCCAAGCGTGGTTTAGCAAGAAATAAAATCCTCTAATTATTTCCATACCTGTCTTTTAACTGCTTCCTTTGTTTTATAACACCACACTGATTTGTTTTTACAGATGTGGGTTTGTTCAGAGATTTATTAAACTTTGAGGCTATTTTGGGCCAAAACAGTAGCTGAAAAAAATTATTTTAAAGCAATATTTAGGAGTTATTTTGCTTTTAACAAATTGCTGATAGTAATACTATCAGGTAGTATTCTGTGAAAGTCTGTTACAATAACATAGCTTCTCTCTGAGGTATATAAATCTTTACTGTAACAAAATCAGTTACAAATTATTTTTTCAGTAAATGTGCACAAAGGTCTTTTGTTCACAACTCTCAAAAAACCTCTGCCTCTCCTAGTGTGTGGCAGTAAGTTGCTTGGCACCTGCAGTAGCTTTTAATGCACTAAACCCTCACAACTTTCCTTTTATCTCTACCCACTTGTCTCCTTTTCCTCTCTATCTTCAAAAATACACTTAATGATCTTTCTTAGTGCAACTTCTTGTGCAGTTCAGAGGAGATCAAAGATTGTTTAAAGTTTTAGTCTGCTGTTCTTATGAAATAGACTAACCATGTAGCTTTTCCCAGTGGCATAGGCAATTTGCCAGTTTTACAGCACATATGTGTTTTTATGTAAGAACTGATGTGAGGGAGCAAGTACATATTAATATGTATTATTTTCCATTCATGAGAAATTTTGAAGTTCTATCACAATAAACTTTCTGAAAAGTGTAAATCTGAGGCTAAACATTGCCTAACCAGTAGTACTTATTTGGCAAAGTGCATACACAGTTGCATTAATATCAATTTCTACTACTAAAGACTGGGTTATGAAGTTACCAAGTTAATTACTACTCTGGTATTATTAGGAAACTATGTAATGAAGCGCCCCATTCTGAAATAGAGAATAGATTTTTTGATTCTTCAAAGTTTAACTGAATGTGAAACACATTTTATTTTCAAAAGCATGCATTACAGGAGAAGAGTGAAATATGACCAAGTCACTAAGAGGAAGAGCTGTGTTTGGATTAGATAGACAAAATTTTCTCTAATGACATAATGGTCATTTTTCAATACTGGTCTATAATAATAAGGATTAATAAAATTTTCATGTATTTCTACATTTTTATATAGACCACTATGTTTTTTTAATAGCATCTCATGTCAATTGAGGGTCTAATCACTGGACTTCCTAGGCAATTAGCATACTGGATTACTGAGCTGAGTGTAATTAAATTTTTGTATATTAAAATTAGGTTTTCAATAAAGACAAGAAATATGTTTAAAAATTCTTAGGTGTGGTCTGAAAAGGAGATCCACATAGGCCAAATTCTGATCATGATTATTGAATGAGTGTCTGCTATGTGTAATAACATACAATTCTTTCTTCACTAGGAATTAAAACGAGGAGCTGGAAGCAAGAACAGGATGTACCAAGAAACCTAGTTAGAAGCCTTTCTGAAGGAAATGTAGCATTGAGTGTTAAATCAAGGACATCAAAAAACCTTTTACTTCGTGTTTGTAAGAAAAAAACCAGGATTTAGTTCTGAGTTCACCCTTATTTCAAGGAGGATTGATGGATAGCAGATGAGAACGGGGTGACTTTCGTTTTCCTCTTATGAATTGTTCTGTGTGAAAGATGTCTCTCAGTACTGATATTTTCAGAAAGAACCACTTTTTAGAAATAAGAGGATTTTGTTAAATTCTAAATAAAATAAGTTCTTTTTTTGTCTCCTGTTAAAGCTTACAAATGTCTTGTATATCAACAAATGAATAAGAAATTTTATTTGGACTTGGGAATGGAGAGGTGCATAGTATACCTTTTGCCGTAATGTTTGTGAGCATTTCCCTGTGTTTGACTAACAGATAAACACTTCAGATAGTGCAAGTCTTTAAGGGGATTAGCAGTGCTGTAATTTTTAGATGCTACTTTAAATTGCTTACCTACAGTCAGTCTTAATTTTCTAATGAGAATTTTGTGATACAAAACTTAGGAAAATTGTTTTAACCTATTAAATTATTTTCATTGAAACTTCCTAACATTAAAATTGTTTTTCATTTGGAAGCAAGTCAAACAGATGTTAATATTAAAATGGGTTCATGCTTAGCATTAGGATGACAGTCTATTCTTAGATATGCTATCATGGATAGATACTACCAATGTAGTACCAGGGGACAGAAAAATATTTGCCAAGTGTTTTTAATGAAGTATATCTGAATTCTTTTCGCCTTTCTGTCTTTAGTCTGTTACTTGGTTGTAAATGTTCCTGGTTTGGTTTTCAGTTTAATTCAGTTGTAAATAGGATAATTATGTTAATTACTTTGAATAAATTTTTAGTTTTAATAAGAGCAATATATTATGAATTGAACTTCTAGAAAAAATGTACTTTTTTTGCCTCTTCTATTATGAAAAGTGTCAATTAACTTTGACAAGTATTGTCATAGGTACAATTAATGTCGTAGCTTCTGATAAATTATTAATATTCAGAGACAAAGTAGTTATATATAGTTGTATTGTAGCCCTGACAGCCTGTCCACTCTTAGGAACATTGTTCTTGTGTGTCTGGTCTGTGCTAATGTAAGTATATATGTTAATTTCCCCAAACTAAGGAGAACTAGCGGAAGAAGTCCAGTAGCTAGTTCCAGTGGTGTCAAATCACTGTCTGAAGCAAGGAGCTTGCAACCCAATCAGTTAAGCAACACAAAGTATGCTACAGAAGAATGTTCTGGCTTTCAGCCATAATAACAGACTCAAAAGAACTTCACAGGTTGTTATTATTTTTCTATCACAAGCTTTCCTGTGATAGCAGAGAACTGAACTGCATGATCTAATAGCTTTTATCAAATTTATTCCTGAAATTAAGTATTCCAAATGTTTATAGTCTTATACGTTTATTTTTTTTTGTTCTCTGACAACAATATTGTCAGTGAGGCTATAGAGACTGAGCCATTTATAATGGACTTACTACATCTTCATACCTGTTTTGCAAAACACGGTTTTCATGACTAATTCCACACAAGTAGCAAGTATTTCAGTCATTCCTTTTGAGTAACTACAGAGATATTTAGATAAACTAATGTAAACCTTCTTCCCAGTTATATCTCTCCCTAACTACCGAATGTTGACATGTTTATTCTTGACACATTGGAGGGGCATTTTTCAGAAGGCTTCTGAAGAAGGAAATGCTAACTGCCTGTAAAAGCTTTCAGGACCACTTGTGGGAGGAGGAGACAATGTCGCAGAGGCTGACTTCATCTGAAAGTTCAGAGAGGAAGGAATGATTCCTTGAGAAAAAGGCATTGCTACTTAAAAATAATGAGTTGAGAAAAGTTGAATCCTCCTATTTGCATTCTAGAGGGAGTATAAGTGATACAGTTGTGGTGAGCATGGGGTCATGCTGACAGCATAAAGATGGCTGAGAAAATATTGGCTGTGGAAGAGGCTTTTATGAACAAAGTTCTAAACATCAGAAAAGCCTAAAAACTAGTATTTGGGACTCGACCACATCTCAGCAAGATGATGTAAGTAATATTAGTAGAATGAAGGAGGGGAATCATTTTAATATTTCTCTATCATGATGAACAGCAAGACTTTGGAATTAATTTTAACTTAGTATGATTTTGGCACCTGGTAGAGCTAAAATTGTAGTGACCAACACATTTTTGGTTTCTGGGATTTCTTTCAAATTCTCAATGTTTAATACAAAATGTGCCCAGGGAGCTTCTTTTGTTTATACTTCTTCACATCTGCAAGAGGCATATTAGGCTTTGCTTATAAATATAGTTGTAATAAGCATTGCTCTTGTGGTATGCAAGACTGGCACATAAATGTTCCTAGCAATTTTGAAAGGCTTTTAGATGAGCTTGTGCATGCAACATTTTGATACTCAGTCAAAACATAGAACTGATGAGGTCTCGTCTTTTCTTAATATGTTTTGCATACCCCTGAGTGGAATTGATTTAATTGACTTGCAACACTTCCAGAGACTTAAGTATGTTGAGAAAATTAGCGCACCGCGATGAGAAGTGACTCCCATTCCTATCTGCTAACCAGATGTTGATTGCAAGTTTGTTAGCTAGGTATCTATTTACCATTTATAACTAGCATAAATGAAATGTTTCCAGAAAGTATAACAGATTGAAGCAAGATTTTCATATTTTAGATTGCTGTTGATTAATATTCTGCTCTATTAATTATACATTTTTTTTGTTACATACTATGAACACATCTAGACTTCATAAGCAGAAGGTGCTTCAAAGCACATTCCACACACAATTGTGGTACAGAACTTTTCAGTGCCTAATAAGTTTTTTGTCAGATTGCCAGTTTCTTCTTAAGTAGCAAGCAAAGAGTTATTTGGGAAGCAGAGGAGATATAACTCATTTAATTTTCTTGCCAATCTACATTGCCTGTTACCTGTTGGCCTGCCTTTACAAACTAATTTAAATAATAGCATTTATCTGAAGTATACATTTAATTGATTTCACTCTGTTGTACCGTGCAGTGTTAAATCACACCAGATGGGATGTAACGGAATATTGTACAACATAACATGACTCGGGCTGAATCAAGAATTCAAATTATTTGGGTCAATTTAATCTTGTTTAGTGTTTAAAAAAAAAAAATATAGGAGTAGCTTTAAAATAAATTCACTTGAAGAAAATGTTGTGCTCCTTAACTATTCTAGAGTCTGACATCTCGGATACCTAATACTTCATGGGTACCAAGCAAATCATACTTGCTGTGTGAGACACATGACAACTTTTGTATGTTTGGACATCTACATGGCAATAGGAGTACTAATCTTGGCTCATCTTGCTTTCTTATTTAATACAGATACCTAGTTTATTTAAAATAAATATTAGCCTGGGTCAAAAGTTTAGGTCGAATAGTCATGTCTCTGTCTAATTAATAGAATATTCATGAGTGCAGTTCTGCATATCAGCATTGTGGAAAGCAGTCCTTCATACACAATCGTCTTATTTTAATGTTTTAAAAAGTTCATATGATCAATTATTGGAGTATAAAACTCTCAGAAAAATCTGTAGATAGATAAATTGCAGTGATGTGGTATGTAGTATATTTTGGAAAAGAGTGAAAAGAAAAATATTTTTTAACATTAATTCTTTGTAAATGTTACTTTCTAGAATATTTCTGAGTATATTTTGCAATACAAATCTGAAGCCTCTTTTGAAATAAGACAAGGTGTATATGTCGTTACCATAATACCCTCTGTGTGGATAATTGTATGTGAATAGTATTAGCTTTAATATGGTAGTCTTCGTATTGGTGTTATAAATGCCCTCGCATAGCTCAAAGGGGCCTGTAAAATATTCCATGTTGAAATTATCATTGCTCTTTCCATCAAACTAAAGCAGTCACGAAACCCTCAATGCCTAAAAATATTGGTGTACATGCAGAGGTATGTTGTCCAGGCTTTCTTTAGCCAAAAAAATTTCCTTTTCCTGGGGTCTACATCAGGAATATGTCATACTCCAATATGTCGTACATTTTTTTCTGAAAGTGATTGCAATCAACAGGGACCCCTACGTTTTATGTCTAGCTGCTGTGTTTATTTGGTTGAACCCCTGTTAGTACAAGCTGGGAGCCCTAGTTAACCTCTTCCTGGTCCCTGGCCAGGCTTTCAGGACAGCTTGCTATTATCAGCTTTTCAAAAAAAGCTTATTGCAGACTGTTTTACCAAGAGGTCAACATTTCCCATGATCAAATGGGCAGAGATTTTTCTGAAAAGCAATTTATTGCAAGGGTGAAAAGGATGTTCAAAATCTTGTCCCACTGGGAAATTCTTAAGAAAACATATAAAGGCTGGGTATAGTTTTGTACTATGACTCATTTGCTTGTGCGTTGTTGTTGCAGGAAAGTTGAATTTATAGGAGCTATCTGAAGCATAGGCTTGGGAGCCTATGAATATTTCTTACTGGGGATGGAGTTGGATACAGAAGGAAGAAATATACAGAAGAATGAGAACAATATTGTCAGTGAGGCTATAGAGACTGAGCCATTTATAATGGACTCGTTACATCTTCATACTCATTTTGCAAAACATGGTTTTCATGACTAGTTCCACACAAGCAGCAAGTATTTCAGTCGTCCCTTTTGAGTAACTGCCTTTAACCATGCATGTGGGCCTGCACAACTATGCTTCAGCATATTTGTGCCAGGTGCCTAGGCATGTTGAAAGCCAATCATGTCCACTGATTTTTGTAGAATTTTAACAAGCTTTGTTACCCTGACAGCAAACAAAGACTTGTGCAAACTTATATCCAGAGGCACCTGTAGATGTCTACAGGTTATACAAAATACTAAGATTACATGCCCAAAAAGTCGTATCTGCTGTCCTGTGAAACTGGCAAAGCAGAAGAACTTGATTGGGTTATTAGGAATAGTCATTTGTGGTGGTGGGAGAAGTTTCTATAACAGCCTGAAGGTGATGAGGCATCTGCTCATTGGGACAAATATTTTGGGATATCCTCTGTTGAGGCAGCTTGAGTCTCTCGCACCTGCAAGTTTCAGTACTTTGGCTGCAGAAGATAAGTACTATCTGGAAGCCTGAAATGTAATGCAAAAAGAAAGATTTAAATTAGCAAAGCGGTTTATTTCACTTTGACTCGCTTTTTAAGAGTGTGTCTGTACATAGGCATGAGGAAATTAGTTTTAACAACTAGAGAAAGTAAATGTTCTTAGAAAATTCATCCATTAGAAGTGTAAAATATGTAGTCTTCCCTGCAGGAAATTCCAAGAGCTGCCTTAATAGAGAGTAGATGTGTAATGGTAAATGGCCCGTTTTATTTCTCTGCTATGTAGTGCTCTTGGGAAAATTATTCCTGATTTCCCTGTTGCTTTAAGTTTAATTGTGCCGTACATATTAGGTCTTAAGGTTTTATGTAGCATGACTATTGTGCATCTAAGTTCTACAAGGGAGTGATTGAATCTAACGTTTATTAGAAGCTAGAGTAAATCAAGCTTTAAAAGTGTTTAACTAAAACAATTTTCATTTTGTGGTTTGAATTTTAGCCTACTTGATTGCTGGCATTGTTTTTAACTGAATACCTGTAGTATTCGCAGAGTATTACAGTAAGGTGATGAAAACACTGTTTTCACAGCTAGCTAGCAAATGCACTTAGAGGCTACTGTACTTCGCATTTCATTGAAGCAGTTGGTTCATTTACTTAAAGATGTCTTCAAAAAGAAAAGATATTAAGATAAACTAACTTTGGATATTATAGCAGTTCTGTAGTCTGAAGGAGACTAAAACGAGTGAACAAGTTAACCATGATTAACATGAAACATATTTGCATTGAAATTCAATAGCCAAATTCCTGTTGTTCATCCCAACTTGCATCAGGACAATGACATAAGGGAAAACAGTCTTTAAAAAGCAGAGAACACCATAGTAATTAGAGACTTAACTGTGTGTAGGTAAAGTAGCGTCAGGAGGGACTATGATGCAGATTACACTTCTAGACACAAAAAATAATGCTTGACCTACCTAGGCCTGAGCAGTACATAGGTGATGCCTCAAAGTTTATACATCACTCTCTAATATATGACACGAAATAAATAAATTGTCATTTGAGGTTGAAGAGCTCAAAACCACCCTTGTCAAGTTTGCAGAGGCCACCAAGCTGTGGGGGGTGCAGCTGCCATGCTGGAGGGCAGGACTGCCATTTGGAGCTAAAGGAAACCACCAACGGGAACCTTTGCAACCAATGTGGTACGGGGTTAGAGTACAAGGTAGAAGCTGAGAGAGTAGGGTTTGCTTTTAGCTTGGCTAAGAGAAGACCTAGCAGCAGCCTTGCGTACATCAGGGGAGGTCAAGAAGCCAGGGCAAGGCTGTCTGCTGAGGTGCGTGGTGGAAGAACAAGAAGCAGTGGTCCTAAATTGAACTGGAGGTGTTTCTAAAGGTGAGGAAAACTAAGCGCTGGAACAAGTTGCCAGTGTGACTGTGGAATCTCTGTCCTTGGGGGTTTCAAGAAAGAACTGGATAAAGCCCTGTGTGACTTGGTGTGAAATAAGTGTTGACCCTGCTTTGAGCAGGAGGCTGGACTAGGTGACCTTCCAAGCTCTCTTCCAGCCTGAATGATCCTAGGATTCAAAGGAATGGGATGGATTGTCTCAAACTGAAGAGCCAATAGAGGTATTTTATAAACTAATATTTAAAAGAGTACTAATAGATACCTTTCACTAGCCAAAAACACTAAAGGTCAAATATAGAACAGCTGAATAACCGTGACATGACATCTATTGCTTCAGTTGTCCTTGGTATCAATGACTTGCAAAGAAGTAAAAGTCATTGATTGTTTTTGTTGGGCTTTTTTTTTTTTTTAGAAGCTCTAGGGTTTTACACAAAAAATTAAGGAATGTACTAAGCAATCTATTAGGAAGTATGGTCAAAATGTAGGATAAATAAGCCTATGGACAGATATAATCTTTCTGTAGAGGGAAGTCGTGTCTCACAAATCTATTAGATTACTTTACAGACTCTGAGATTATAATTAAGATAGGCTGCTTAGTGCGGTCCACTTAAATTTCCAAAAGGCTGTAAGAAGGTACCTCATGGTACCTATTAAAGAAACAAAGCTGCCTTTGGGTAAAGGGATGGGGGGAAATCTGTGTAAGAGTTAAGAAGTGCTTTAAAGGTCAAAAACAAAGGGTGGGAATAAATGGTCAGTTTTCAGAACAGACAAAAGATAGTGGTGCAGTCCAAGTAAGTGTGCTAGATCCATAAGGTTTAATATATTTACAGATTATTTCAAGAAGGGGTTCTAAAGTAAACTGACAAAATTATTGATACTGAATTATTCAGGTAGTTGAAGCAAAAGCTAACTGAAGAGTTGTAGGAGCATCTCAGCTACTGAGTGACTGGGCAATAAAATAACAGATGAAACTGAATGTCAATGAATGCAAAATAATGCACAAGAAGGAAAACAACCCAAACTGTACATACGTGACGATGGGTTCTCAAATAGATGTTATGACTAAGGAAAGAGACCTTGGAGTTATTGTACAAATACCACGAAAACATCAGTTATGTGGTCAAAATAGCAAGAAAATGAATAGAGAACAAATCATTGTGTAAATCCTTGGCGTGCCTGCATCTTACAGCGTTGTCCTACACATTTCAAATAAATATAGTAGAACTACAAAAGGAATAAAGAAGGATGAGAGGAGTGATTAAAGTACTGAACAGCCTGAATACAAGGAATGATTAAATAGACTGGGACACTTCAGCCTGGGAAGTAGGTGACTGAGGAGTTATGATAAAGGCGTATGAAATAATGAGTCATGGAAAAAGGGACTAGGCAACAATTATTCACTGTTACTTACTGTATGAGAACTAAAGGGCAGGTTCAAAACACATGAAAGTTCTTCCCTGCGTAGCATATTTTACAACAGCAAGCTTGGAGATTTAAAATGTGATGGGTGCCAAAAGCTTTGAGTTCAAAAGTGATTAGGCAAACCGGTGGAAGAAATGGTTATGGGGAGCTATTGAACACACAGACTGGTTCCACAGGTGCTCAGAGCAATGAGCAGACAGGGAGGCAGAAGAGTAAGTAAGTTCAGTGCCATTAGTATGTTTGGTTCTGATAGCTGCTATGGGGTGCTGCTAGAAAGAGGAGACCCGGCTCACGGGGCTTTTAACTCTAGTATAGTTATTCTGAGTTTTTCCTTAGTATCTTAGGTGCTTAATGCTAAGAGGCTAATCTTCCTGACACCCTGTGCAGTCAACAGATTTAGAGAGATGGCAGAAGAGATTCTCTTCCAGAAGGCAGTTCAGCATGGCAACCTGGCTTGAATTCCTTTGGCAATACATTCTCCTGGCAGGTAAGTTTTGTTCCTTGAGGACCTTCAAGTCTGGTGTTCTAGATATCTTCTCCCAAGTGAGGTTTATATTTACTCTGCAGATACTGTGTAGATTTATAAGATTGCACACTAATGAAGAACAGATTAAAGTTTCTTATCTTTAACCGTAGTTTTTGGCATCTCTCTGAGATTTGAAGTCCTAGGTGAGAGTCTACCCTGGTTGAGGTGCAGTGGTCCAGGAACCATAGTGGGCACCAAGTGAGCTAGCTTCTGATCTCAACACTGTGAGGACTTCATGTAAATTAGGATTTGCCATTTTGGAGAGAGAGAAGAAAAACAAAACAACAAAAAAAACCCTCAAAACCCCAAACAAAAACAAGAATCCACAAATATTCCAATATTGCTATAAAACTTGGAAGTAGTGATTTTCATATAATCTTATTGCATAGTCTGGCTTTGCTTTTCATCTGGTTGACAGAGTTGTTCTTGCCTCCCGTTGACCTTTAAATCATGCATGTCTTTGCCTTCCTAACTTTCTGTGACACTCTTCCGCTCTTGTTCACGTGTTAGAGAAAATGAGAAGTAAATGTGTATGTTGGACATTCTGAAAGATACAGGGAGATGAATTTTGTGATTGCTTTAGGATATTTAATCTGAGACTCATTGAGACATTAAAGGTTAAGAAATTAAGAATGAATTATACAGTAAATATTTTTAAGCACTGAAGATTCCACTGGAAAGCTGTGAGAGCTGTATTATCTTCACACAGTTCTTAGATCCATAAATCAGAGGTGCTATGGAAATTCAGTAAAATATATACTGAATATGATAAAAAATATTGAAATGATAAAATATTTTCTTAATAAACCAATGGCAACATGCAGGAAAACTGGCTCATAGGTGGAGAAAGTTTTGTCTTTGAAATTAGTCTGAAATATATTAATGAATATTTTATCTGAATACTCTCCCACAAATTCATATGCTTTATAGTTTTTCTCCCTTCTCAAAAAGGATCATTTCTACCAGGTCTTATATTTGCCTGCAAATCCATTTAAAGACATTTCAGTCACCTTGGCTCTGTTGAAGTACATGAACTATTATTTTTTTTCTGCTAGTTCTTCCCTTAATTTTTCTTTTGACCCTACCATCCTCATAATAACAGCCCCACACCACCATGCCTGGTCAATTCTTCATCAGGAGTTGCAGAAGCCTGAGGAATTGGCACAGGAAGCAAGAGTTTATCATTTCAAATCAATACAGTATTGCTACTAAATTTTACAATGAGCAAAATGCTTTGTCAGAATCAATAGCAGTTTGACAAGCTGAGTTTGTTAGAGTTACATGGTATTGTGACTTGTTAAAAGCTTTTTAATGGCCTCCTGCTTCACTGTATGCTGTACGTTCATTTAACTTAAAACACACAATGGCCCCATTTTGTTCTTCTAATTTCCCTGTTGTGTGTTAACCTGTCTTGCGATCACAAGGTATCTTGTGATACCTTTCCCCTGGGCACGTGCTGAATCCATGCTTTCCAGGATTGCTCTGCAGAAGTGGTTAAAAAGGGTTTTCTAATTTTTCATATTAAGATAACTTTGAAAAATCAAAAGGTGTTTTTTTAAAAAAAAACAAAGCCATATCTGTATCTTCTAAAAACGTAGATGAGTATTGTTACTTTGCACTCTGGATATAGTGATCATAGGACTCTGTACAAAGCAGAAAATAAGCTTTGTTGGGTAGATAAACTGCTGGACAAAAGAAATGGTTATTGTGAAAGTTATCCTCCAAATCTTTGGTTGAACAGCACCGGACCTCAGATTCCCCAGCTACTGTCTTCTGTTCTGGTAGTGGGAACTGGGCTAGTGTAACATCTTCTTGAATTTGTAAAGAACCGTGTAAAAACAGAAACCATCCAAGAACTGAAGTATCTAATCTGATTGCTGTTGGTTTACACAGCACAACCCCTCCACGTGTATTGTATTAATGCTTTGCGTGCATGTTGTGTTGCTTAGAGCTGGTTCTTATGGGCCCCTTGTGCTCAGTGGTGATACACCTATGCAGAATGCAAATCAGCGCTCTGCTTCGCTGTCTAATCAGGTTTGCTTTCCTTCCCTCGCCAAGTTCAGCTCTTCCCTTTCCCCTTCCCAGTGGTGTAGGCTGGGGGCACGGCTGTCAGTACAAGTCCTTTTGATGATGTGGTTTGTTTAATGTGATGAAGATACAACTCTATTTTTTGCAGTATTTAGTTTATTGGAAAACAGTCTTTGGGACTGTTTGAGACAACTAATCACAGGCTTGGATTTAACGGGGATAGTTATAGCTAAAGTACAGAGAGTAACAGTTACAAATCTGAACAAAACTGTGGTGGGTTGACCCTGGCTGAATGCCAAGTACCCACCAAAGCCTTTCTATCACTCCCCCCTCCTCAGCTGGACAGGGGAGAGAAAATATAACAAGGGGCTTGTGGGTCGAGATAAGGACAG
>JAOBAS010000020.1:23149917-23160277 GCA_025311575.1 Elanoides forficatus
ACCCCCCCCCCCGCTACCAAAACCTTGCCACGCAAAACCAATACAAAAACAAACAACTTACACTTTTGATGGTGAAGCAGGGAGAGGCTCTTTGAGCATGAAGTATTTCTTCTTGTGTCTAGAAAAGATCTTCGGCAAAGCAAATTGTCCAGTTTCACATTTTGGGGAATGGGAGGGAAAGAAGGGGAGAAACACAGACCATTTGTCTTAGGTTGAGAAAAGTAAGTGCTCTAACTTTTTGCTGTAGCCCACGAATAAAAAAAACGTCATTCTTCCTGACTCCTGCATATTTTTAAACTCATATCCTGAATTGATGTAAAACTGTCTATACTTTGGAGGGATTAATACCAGTATCTTTCCTTTTACAGACAGGAAAAATCATGTCGAGACAAGTGAGGTAACATGTGCAAAGCAACTCAGTATTTTGGTGACAAGCCAAAGATTAGAACTAAACTCTCTGGGCTTTCCCCTTTGTGTTTTGCCTGCTAGGGATCTCTCGATGGTGGATGTCTGACTTCATGTTTCGAATAGAGAAATCTCCTGTAATGTTTCTTGAGGAATCCAGCTGCTCAGACCAGTGAATCTGATGTTCCACTGTCTTGTATTCAGAAAGAAATTGTTAGCTCTGCTTTGCTAAGTACTTGCTGTACTGCATTTAAAAAAAAAAAAAAAATTACAGTTACTTCAGTCTGAAAACATATCAGTTCTAGGTTCTTTATATCAAGATTATCAGGCAGATACTGAAAAATATCTAACAATTTCCCAGCCATGGATCTTTCTCTTGGTACCTTAATCCAGAAGACTCTCTTTGGGCAAAATGTTTATAAGGGAAGGTGTAGTAGCTGAGCAGAGTTGAAAATAGAATTTCAGGGAGAACTTTCAGCAAGGCGAAATTCAGGCAGCTTCCCTTTAGGCAACTGACAGGGAAAATGAAAGAGAGGTTGGACAGACTGGTTCCATATTTGCCAACAGGCAGAAGAGATTTGTGGCATGGAGGACAAGCTGGAAGCTGCTCTGCAGAAGAAAATCAGCAAATGCGTGAACTTCACTGCTGTGTGAAATCCGAGGGAATGCAACATCTCAAGCAAGTGGATTCCATGCAACTGGTTCCATAAAAAGAAAAGCCAGTGAAGAATGAGTGGTGGAGTGGAGAATAATCTTTAGATCAAAAGCAGGAGATAGTGAAGTAGGATTAGAATTAGTGAATGCCTGTTTGACTAATTAGCTAGCTAGAACCTTCTGTCCAAAGGCTGAGACGAAATTTTGTTGCACATTTCTTGCAATAGGAAATAAGAGAATAGAAACGTATGGTCTTAAACCATTTTATCAGACAAGCAGTAAATGTGGAGTTGCTAGTATGAGAAAGGAAGATGTGATTAGTTAGGGAGAGAGCTACTTCTCTCTAGTAAAAATAGAAGACTTATCCTTGGTGTGGATAAGGCATGTGACTTATTTCTGATGTTAAAAAACCCACCAGATTTTAAGCTAATCTGTTAAAATACCTTAAAGTTTTAAAATCTGACCTATCAGCTCTATCCCAAATGATCATGACAGGGAAGTGATCATGGCATAAGGATTTTTCCAGTAAGGTTCAATTTCTGTCTGTTGTCTGGGGAGAGATACAAATCTTCTGACAAGCTTTGTGAAAGCTCCAGAGGCTGGTAAAATGGTAAATTAAGGAGAGGAACTTTGCACTGGTTTACAACAAAGCTGGACTACTTGGTAACCTGGACCCACTCACTAAAAATGTAACGAAATTTTACACGAAGAGAGAAGGAAGCAGACCATTCCTACAGTGGAAGATAAGCAACAGCTCTGGAAAAGCTCAGGGACCGTGCAGTGCTGTCGTTAATAAGTTTATTGCAGTTTTATTGATGAATGCTAGAGGAAAGGTAGGAATTTTACACCTCTTCATGGCCTTGGTGAGCCCAAAGCTAGAGTGCTGTGTAGGTTTGTAATACCTGAGAATGTAACTGTTAACAAATGGAAATTATATTGAGAGAACAAAACCCCATCATCCTAGGACAGGGGAAGAGCTTTGCAGGAAAAGATATAAAAAGACTTCTCTGCAATAGATAACAAAAAACAATCTCTATGAGGAACTGTTCCTTTCTTGTTGTAGGTACCAACAGGATGGATGTCAAAGAGGCTATTTCAATCTAGGAAGCAACCATTCAGGACACCGCCAAAAAAAAATTGCACTGGTGTAATTACAGCAGTCAGCTTTTTTTAAACATCATTTCTCTCATTGGTACTGTGCATGTAATACTGATTTAAGCTGAAATCTAGGTCCCGCTGAAGCCAATGAAAGAACTGTCATTTATTTCTCAGGGACTAAAGTTTTTCACTCCGTGGTTTTAGATGACTGCTTTTTCCTTTGACAAGGTCATTTTATTTCCATGACTTAATGAATGTGTCTATTACCTGTTGCTGATTGCCATGATCAGCCATAGGGTGCTATGCCAAAAAGGTGTTTTCACTTGTGCCTGGCAGAGGTGTTTTGCTCTGTTAGGACGTTGTCTATGCATGTGGCATGAGCCTCATGAGCATGGTATCATTTTTTACTTCCTTTTCTCTTCCCTCTTAATATCGTAGCCTGGTTTCCTCCAGTGAAGTCTCTAAAGGCATTGGTGACAAAACACTGAAATTTTTGTGTACAAGCTAACTAAAAAATTACCTTGTAGAAAGGTAAATGAACTTTGCTTTAAATATTTTTAAATACATATTGATTAGCAACTGAATTGCAGTAGGTTGTCTGAAAATGTACCCTGATTGTCAGAGGTTCCTCTTAATTCCTTCCCTCTGCATCTGAGGATGTATGTAATTTTGTCATATAGTTCTCATACTATATGTAAAAAGACAATCACAAAAATGTCTGTGTTTATTTTAATGCATCTCTGTAGGTGTATTCATGCAGATAACAGCATTTGCATGTCTGAGCGGCCATAGTTCCTTTTGTAAGATTTCCTGTGCATAAGACCTTGCCAGCGGAGAATGGAACTGCTAAGCTTGTAATTTAGGCATTGGGAAAGTCTTTTGCACTGGAATAGCTTTCCAAATTTGCTTATAATGACAGAATTTGGGGATGGGGGTGTGTGGAAATCAGTAACCAGTAAAAAAATTAGTTGTTTCCAATTAAATCTAATTCTGTCTCGCAGCACCTCTCTGACACTGACCTGTCTGTATCTTTTCCTCAGTCCCTGGTCTAAGACTTTTCAGTGATAATCAGAACACTCACACATGATAATTTGTGTCACTGTAACTCTTACCCTTTGCACACAGGCATCTTACATCGTCTTTAGTTTAAACAAATAGTATGTATATTTTTTTTCTTCAATATCTACCCCTTTGGATGCATAGGCTGGAGTTGTTTAGTCATGGCCTGGAGTCATTCAGTGAAGAGGAGAGAGCTCGACGGGAAATTCATTTCTTGTGTAAGGTGGAAGTGATCTTGAATGACGCAAAGGAAAAGAAAGAATACTTTTTTGGTTTGGGGCCCGAGTGAAGTAAGTATTAGCCTCGAGGTTCTTTTAAGGCAATGGGCAGGTCATTCAAAACAAACTTTTATAAGTCTTTTCATTTTCTGAGTGCTCAGTTTTGAGACAACTGAGATCTTGAAAAATTGATCTTGAAAAATGTTGAACATGTGCAGCATTTTGCATTCACAGCAGCAACTGATGTAATCAGGCTCTTTGCTCTGAACATATAAAAAAGCTTTAAAAAAACTTAGCTTTTGGAAAACTGGGGTCCTTAGACTTTCAAAACTGGCAAACAAAATTAGCTGACACTTCTGAACATTTTGGCTTTTATCTTAAATTATTGCATTCCCCTTGTGTAAAATAGTGATAAAATATCCTCTTACTTCAAAAGGGTGTTGAGAGGATCAGTTCATTAATGTTTTCAAAGAATTTAGATTCTGTAGTGAAAGCACCATACAAAATCCCATAAGGAAATTATTAATTCTGTGCTCATTGTAGGCTTTGAGTGATGGTAAGTCAGTAAGACATAAGATTATAGACTGCACGAGAAGGATATCAAAAGATTTTTCAGTAGTCTTCCTTTCAGTGAATGCTGTCCACCCAAGGCACTCGGTGCGCCAGGAGTTGTGCAGAGAATAGTGTCAAAGCCATGGGGGAAAGGCATCTGCACTATAGGGAATGGGCACTCGGAGACAAATTCATGTTGCACAGGCAGCCTTAAAAATGGAATTTTAAGTGGACCTTCAAACAATCTCTTAGTATAAAATTTAGTTAATGTTGTAAATGCATGTTGTCAAGCAATTGAACTAGACGTGTATCTGTTCAATGACCCACTGAGAGAATCCTGTTGACACGGTCTTACGAGCAGCCCTATGCTTTTTGAACCTAACACATTGTATTTCAAGTATTTGGCAGAGAGCTTTACACAATGCACAGCAATTGTGAGGAAAAAGGAAGTCAGAAAACAACATGGCGAATGCATTATAATTGCTATCATGAACCTGAGGATCCTATTAAATCAGCTAATCTGGGTATTTAGTGATTTGGGAAAAACAAATTTCTTTGCTTCATGGAGTAAAAAAAAAAAAAAGGTTCTCAGAATTGTTCAAACTACTCAAAGCTTTAAGAGCTGTAAATGTTGAAGCAGGATCTCCAGTTAACAGCTGTACTGAAATCAGAAAGTTGTTATAATGGAAGATGGAATCAGAAGGCTAAGAGAAATCTAGAGATGAATGAAACAAAGCTACGCAGTTTCTGTAGCCTTATTCAACATCTCCTCCAAAGGTGTAAATTTAAGTAGTGAGGAATGGAAGCAGGTATGAAAATGCATGGAACAATAGTAGGTGTTATTGATCCATGCGGCCAGTACGTTACATTCCCTGCTTGAAGGAGCAGAACTGCAGAAGTTGATGCTACGGGAGCTCGGTCTGGCACAAAGGGGAGGCAGGATGAGCAGTGGATGAACACAACCCTCTGTAGGAAGCACGGCACGTTCGAGCCAACAGTGATAACCGTGCAGCAAGCTGAGAGTTGTTAAGAAAGTACGTTTGCTAGTGGAAAGTCAGATGATGAAATGTATGCCACGATAACTGGCACTTCAGGGGACCTTCTGTAACATAGATAGGTAAAGACAGAACAAGACAGTACAGGGATTGATAATCAATCTCAAAAAAAAAACCCAAACAAAACCAAAACAAACAAAAATAAAAAAACCCAAAACACCAATTCATTTGGCAGTGAAATGAAGATATCAAAACAGTCATTCATACAGAAATTTTAGGTTAGTTTTAGGTTAGTTTTAGGCTAGTTTCTTGAACTATTACATTTAGGTGGTCTAGCCAATGAGATGCTCAAAACTGACTTGAGAATTTAGGAAATATGCACTTACTGGGCATGTTCTGAGATGTTCAAAAGTACTGCTGCGTGTTTGTGAACACTGGGAGCCATCAGAAGAAAGAAGAGATGATCTTGGGTGGACAATGCTGTGTTGTGGGCAGAACAAATGGATTTTTCATCTCTAAGGCAGGTGCTAAGGATTGTGAAGAATGATATTTGCATCTGGCAATTCCCAGCGATAGAGATGTCAAAAGAAAGGGAAGAAAAGAAAAAGGAGACTTGCAACCAAGGGAAGTTTTTCGTTGTTGCCTTTTTTTTTTTCTTATAGATTCAAGTTTTTTCTTGTGAAAACAAAGTATATGTTCTTTTAAATTCCACACACAATGAGGATAATAGCTGTATAATGCATCCCTACCAAAAATCACTAAGTAAAGGGTTGAATGAGTAAAATTGAGAGTCAAAGTGAGTTGTTAATTTAAAAATGTAATCCCCTAATGAGGAATTTAAGTCAGTTTTTACTAAATTATCTTACAAAAAACTTAACCAAAAAAACTTTTAACTTTTTTAGTGACTAAGGGGAACCTGGAGCATAAAAGGGAACATGATTTCTAGGTGCTGCTCACTTTTACAAAGAGAATTAGGTCATGTAAGACTTTGCCCGTGCAGACTCAAGCACAAGTAATTTTTTTGCTCTCATCATCATTATTTCTAGAAGTGTTTCGGTGTTTGTTTTTTCCGTGCTGGACAATTTCTTAGTTACCCAGACACTACTTTTAAAATAGCCTTTACATAACTCACGTAAAGTCACATTAAGTAACAAATAAGCACCAAAACTTAACACCCAATAAATTCACTAAAAAAGTTAATGAAATTGGTAGTAAAAGATAATAATCAGAGAATGAAATTGTATTGTTAAAAACTATGTGCAATAAATTAGTGGCTATCCGTATCTAGGGACTACTGAAAATGTGTAGGTATAGCTTCAAGAGTAGACTTGGAACAATGACAATCCGCTTCTGAAATTCATAGGGGAAAAAAGTAAATATATCATTACTTGATTCAATTATATCCACAAAGTAATGAAGCAAGAGATTAAAAAAGACTGCCAGACTATCACTGAAATCTTTTTTTCAACACATAATTTTTAAAAAGCATGGGTGGTAAAACAAAGAAATCATGCAAACAGTTGGATGGGGCTTCTGGGAAGAATGGAGGTGATAAACTGCACAACTGTTCCTACAGCCGCAGTGTACACTGACACTAACAATGTTACTGCTGTTGACAGATACTACTCTGAGAAGTTGTTAATGCCTTCAGGCATATGCTAAGCTATTAACCCATGCTGCTTCTTTTTTATCGTTTAGAAATTCACAGGAAACTGACATATTATGGCAGCAGAATCTGCTTTCTTCTTTAATTAGACTTTATTTTTTGTTTGAAAACATACTAATTATTACTGGGAGAAAACATCTTAAATTCCTGTTCCTGCTTAATAAATCAAAGGCATACTGTCAAATCTTCATTTCAGTCTCTAGGAGGAAGCTTCTTCATGCAAGCAAATAGGAGTCCTCAGCTGCTCCCCTGCTCACTTGGTTTTCTCCGTAGACGCGAGCTACCAAAGGTTAGTTAAGGCCACTGTGTGGCTTTTTGCTTGCTGCCGTCGCAGTGTGTGTTGGACATGAGCAATGCTGTATTCTGATCTCTCTTACGTCTAGACAGATATTCATAATGAAATAGATGTCTGGATAATGAAGTAGACTTTCACAGCCCTAATGGGATTGAAGCCTACAGAGACTGGAAAAAGAGCAACTTGCACTGCGCCCTCCAGGGCTGCTGAATTTCACAGGTAAGATGAGCATGGGCACTCAGGCTGGGTTTGCCTTCTAACCTCACCTTCTCCCCCCACGCTCAGCCCCCCTTGACCTCACTTGTGCTCCCAAGCCTCAGCCTTGTGTAGGGCTGCACAAGCATGTCGATCGAGACAATCGAGAGAAGATTATACAATGCTTAATCTTGTCCAAAATACAGGGGGTTTTCAGAATCAAATTTCAGTCTTTAAATATTGTGCACAGCTGTGATCTTCTAATGAATGATGGAACATGTTTTTACTTGCATATTTTTATGCTTCTTGGCATGTGGAAATCCTTCCCAAATAAAATAAGAGTAACTGTAGCTCCCAAAGGCAATCCTCTTATGTTTCAAGAGTTTCTTGAAGTAGTAAATTAGGTTGGAAGATGCTCATGTGAGTGCTAGCAGTGGTAAGAAGCAGGGGGGAAGAGCATGGGCATAGGCAATTGCTTTTTGTTCTTAACAAAGTTGGACAGCTAAAGAGAGTACATCGTTAATGTCAGAAACAAGCTACAAGGTGTCCGCTGTCTTTGAGCTTCTCGTAGTCAGACTATGACCAAATTGCTGCAGAACAGAATTGCAGCGAGACAGCAGAAGTCATGGGCTTTCATCCTCACTCTCATTTGTATGTGAAGTGGTTATCTCGGTCTTGGTATTCTGAGAAAACCTGAAAGCTTTAGGAGTTGGGAAATTAAAAAAAAAAAAAAAAAAAAAAAAAAAATTGAAAACATTGGGCGTTTCCCCAGTGCGCGTTAGTGTGGGGTACCTGGGGTTTATTTTCACTGGGTCTTCTTGAGCAGAGCGCAGACGCGTGCTGTGCCTAACCCTGCCTGTGCTGAATGTGACCTCCGAGTCAAGAGACCTCCAGGTAACTCCGCAAAGTTAAATAATGTTCGCAGGTCACTCGTGTTCAAAGTTTTACTGCTCGGTGTTGCCCAAGTAGTACTCTGTATGAGCTTAGAAAACTTGCAAATGTATTCAGCAAGCATACATTATGCATTTTGCCTTGTAACTGATGACCTTTCATAACATACCTGTGTGTTGGGCATTCATCAGTTGTAATGTGATCTATAACTCATGTAAATGTATCTCTACAAAACCCATTAAATAATATATGGACCTATTCAAAAAAGTACAACAAAAGGAGGTGGTACAGATTAATGGCCCCCTTTTCCTTCTTTTTATGAAGGTAAAATTCTACTTTGTCAATATTTCAGGTATTCATTTCTAAAAATCCTTTTTCAAATGAAAATAATATTTTAAATTTGCCAAAAAGTACATTTTCAATATGTCAAAGTTTTTAAAAATATTTTAAATATTCACAAATATAGGTATAGCTTTTAAGAAAATGTAAAATGAAGGCAACAACAGAATAGTATGCGAAAAATTCAGATGCTTTGAATTTAAATAGTTTTTCAGAAATTAATTTTTGGGCTTTTTGATCAGCACATAATGTATGCATATAAAACAATATGCATTGCTCATTACCCGTAGCATTTACCATAAGCATGTGCATAAAGACAGGAACCTTTCTGAAATCTTCAGCTTTACTGAGAGCACTTCAGTCAATAGAACTGTTTACACTGACTGAAATATTCCTTATGATTAATAGGGCATACAGTGACGTGAATTTTCTGATAAGATATATCACTAAAAAACATATGCAGTAATATTTGCATTTTGGGCTACTGTTAGAGGCAAGAAAATATTTCATCTTGGACAGGTAGGCATGAAGAGCTTGCATTCAGCTTTAGGAAAGAATGTAGCAGTGAAACTTAAGCGTTTCTATTAACAGCGGTTTAATGCTGTACTCTGAATTGTCCTGCTCTTTAGTATGCATATAGAACAACTGTTATGGGCTTTTATGGTCTGCTTTTTTTCCAAAATTGTACATATGTTGTTACAGTATACTCGTATAATAAACTGAATTATATGTATTTAGGCTTTAGCAATGTGTAATTAGTTTGTAATTAGCTTACACACCTGTAAAATTATTTACTAACTTTCTTGGCAGAGTGTTAGTTCGTTAACACTTACTAAAAGCAGGAATGCATTTTGTTCTTTCTGTGGAGAATAAAAGCACCTCAAAGGAAGTCTGCAAGTTAAAACTTCCGATTCTCTTTAAATTCAGAATCATGCTTTGCAGCGCGTAACAGAAGGACAAGGATAAGCTAAGCAGGAAGCCTAACCTATGGAAGAGAACCACATGTGAACTGCTGTGGTACAGGTGGAAACCTGAACTGACGTAAGCTCAGCTCTAGCTGGACTGATATTCCTTGGGGGCCATAATGGTAAAAGTGGTTGTGTCTGTCTTAACAATATTTGTACACCTGCAATGGGGTGTGCAGGCTTATCTTCTTGCAAATTAACTGTATTTAATAGCATTCATTTAATTGTGACTCAATGGCTTATCCTATTCCACAGAAACTTCTATGGCCTTATTTGTCTCATTATTTTAACTACAGAAAATATTATCCAGGCTCAACTGGGACAGTTATTTTAGTTGGGTGGAATAACTGCAGTGAGCAGTGTTAAAGGGAACATGGAAAAACCTTCAGAAGTGCATTATGTGAGTGGTCCCCTCTTGGTTTTGTTTGCCTCCTGGATTTATTTAGTGAAAGTATTTCTCATTGTCATTAAGCAAAGCCGTTGTAAAACAGAGAATAAAAATAGGTATCTCTTTCAAAATCTTCTTCTTAAATGTCAAAATCTAATTTTTTCATTAGTGCTGCAATCTCTTTATTTGACCATAATGAAAGAAAAAATACTTAAAACCAGCTAGGTTTTTATTCATTTATGATGATGTTAAATCTTTTCAATGAGGACTGTTTAGCCTCTGCTTCAGCTTCTTGTCTGGTACTGGGAGGTATTTCAGAGGCACCCCAGTTTTCTAATCTTTGGTCCATATACAAACACATGTTTATTTTAACATGTTAATACACCAAATTTTTTGTTTCCTCCTAGGGGAGGAGAAAAAGGTTGACTTTTTGACTTCTTGGCTGCTAGTCTGGGAACCTTGCAGTGCGTTGTTACGCTATAAATGGCTAATATTGTGTAAGCATGCTGCTTCCGTCTGATCTAATAACATTCCTTGCCTACTTTAATCAGAATATTTGATAATCATCAATAAATACTTGATAGTGTGTCAATAAAACTGACACCTTCCTGTACCCTAATAAATATTCTTATAGATAAAC
>JAOBAS010000020.1:23160310-23186722 GCA_025311575.1 Elanoides forficatus
GTTTTGGTAGTGGGGGGTGGGGGGGGATGTAAAGACTCAATTTGAGAATAAAAAGGGATTTTGCCATAGCTGCTCTTTACAGCTGGGAGACAGGCGGATGATGCAGTTGCATGTAGGATAATAACCTTCCTTCCTCTCTGGGAGATACAGCGTGTGCGCTTCTGCTGCAGCAATTTCACTTTGCAGAAATTAGTTTATCACAGGCAGCTATAATGTTGAACTAGAGTGGTCATGCAAATGCCACTGATATTAAAGGATGTTTCTATTTTGCATCTTACTAAGAATCAAGATTTTAAGTTTCAAACTTTTAAAGGATTGAAAGATTCAGTCTCTTTGGTCGGTGGATGGGGGAGCAGCTGTGAACTCACCTGGTGGGATTTCTCTTCCTGGCTCTTCTATGGGCTGTGTGATTTTGGGACAAATAACATCACCTGGTTTTGCCATACTCTCCTCGGTGACTCTCTGCCTATGGTCTGGGGTTTTTTTGGTTGGTTGTTTTTGAAAGAAAGAGGAGAGCAGCATTGTCTGCTTGTTTCTCAAGCTGGTATGTGCTAAGCAAGCCCCAAAGTATATTATGTTCCATAAACTTCTTACTAAAATGAAATAATAAGAATGTTTTTTTCCTCCCTCATGTGGAGTCCTTATTAAGGTAAGTAAAATTATGTATACATACATGTTATTCTGGAGGTGAAACGTGGCCTGGCTAAGCTAATGAAGGTCAATAGAAGACTGGACCTTTAATGTATCAACGAATGCATTTTTGTAATTAATTTAGGATTTTAAAAAAAAAGCAAAATTATTCTTCTGATGCTTATATTTATATTTAGAGACCTCTTGCCCATTTGACAGAATTTACGTGGCTGCAAGGTGCTGTTATTCCCTTACTGACGTTCCCTTGCAGTTGCGCTACGGCCCATGCGAGACACCAGCACGAGTGCCGACCAGTCACCTGCGTCCCAGCAGCAGGAAAAGCTCTGTAGGAAGGAGGGGTTTGCCAATGGCCAAACATATGTAGGGTTTTCTATTACCTTTTATAAGGCCAAGGTAGGAATATGGGATACTTTAAGGGAAAACAGGTAACTTGATAGACAGAAACTGAAATGTGCAGCAAGGATTCCTGATACTTCAAAAGACATGATGAATCCCAGTAGGAGGAAAAGGTTTTCTAGACAATGCATTTATTGTGCCTTTTACCACTGTAATCTCTTTATTTGTACTCAACTTTAGGATACATTCCAGAATAGCAAATGTATAAATTTGGTGTTTTAAACAATCTCTTATCTGTAAATTGTGCCAGCTGTAGCGGGCAGATACCTGAACTAGCTTTAAATAAACTGTACTGTCCATCTTTGCAATTTGGTGCTCATCAGAATTCAATTTACTCTGCTTAGTTGTGGTAGGCTTTTTTTTTTTTTTGCCTTCTTTTTTTCTTTAGGCCAATATTCTACCTAAGTATTAATTGCCCACATTGCTTTTCAGAATAACGGTAAAAATCAGTGCATCTTCAAGTTGACAGTTAGGAGACAAAATGAGAAACATCTGAGCTGAGGAAAACTTGCTCTTTTCTTCTTATGATGCCTTTTTAAAGCTGGGAAAATTATACTTAGCTTTGGGTTTGGACATGAGATAAATATTCAGTCTTTCTAACCTGTGTAAGACAGGTAAGACAAGCTTGCTTACCCTCAAATTTATCATGCATCTCAGAGAAGTGTAAAACCCAAGTCTTTATCTCAAGCAGTATGTGTAGAAGCCTAATGCAGGTGAACCTTCATTTCCAGTACCCCAATTAATAATTAAATAACTTGCTGAAGTGCTAATCCAGTATATTACATGTTTACTGTTAACTTAGATTCAATAGCCAAATAAAGACTCATTCTTCACTTGAAGGAAGACTCTCAGCTCTCTCATTTGGAGACCGTTTCCCAATGCTGGGACGTTATTTCATGTTTTCATTAAATGACTAAAGGAAGGATAGTTGCAGCATTTGAAGTTCTTTGCTTACCAGCAGAACGGCCAATAGAAATTAAAAAAACCTAACTCACATGTGCCAATTGAAACCATGCACAAGTAATCAACATAGTCTATCAGAGAAAAACAAATATGTAATGATTAGTAAAATGAATCCTTTGTAGCTTTCAATTACTGCATACGTTCCTACAAAAATGTAATCAATGCAAACCATCCTAGTTAGTTAGTTAGCATTCCTATCAATAAGTGGCATCTTTTGTTAAGCCATTTACTTTCTTGCTTTGTGTAAGATAATGTTGTTCTGTAATAAATAGCCACTACTGAATATTTATTAACAAGAATAATAATATCAATAATATTACTAATATTTTGCAGTTGAAATTCCTAGACTGGCCATGTGCCATTGCAGAAATAACTGCTGCTCCTTTTTGAGAATTTGATGTTTCATAAGGCCTGAGGACATGCATTTCTTATTGTTTCAGGAGGAGTGCAGGCGGTCATTGCTTCTCTGGGTGATGTCTGACACGTTTTATTATTCAAACTTTGTCAGAAGTCGAGATTTTTAATGTTACAGGAAAGATGTATCAGGTCACTGTTTACACCTGCATATCTGGCCATAATTATTTGAGTAGGCATTAACAATTTCAGTGGTTTTCCAGTATAATTACGTTCCAAGGTAGAAATCTAATCCTTCCACAAGTTACTACTTGGTATTGTTAGATGATGTAGTATTATGACTAAATGATGGCAGTGATATGGCATATGCAAAAAAGACTTTCTGGTCTTTATCTAACATCCTTCAGTGACTCACCAGACTTGCCCCTTCCTCCCCTGCCAGGATAGTTATTGATTCTGCTGTTATCCAGAGAACAAGGAAGAGAGCAAAGAAAAACCTTGTGATTGCTGCACAGCTATGAATCTGAACTTACACCTGAACTAAAATCCACCTGCTTTGTTATGGTGATTGCGAATGAATTTGCTAACACTTCATCTGTGAATAGGAATTCTCTCTTGCAGGGCCATTCTTTTCAGAAAGCCATGAATGTGGGAGCGAGGCAAAGGATTTCCACCAAGGACCTAATAACTAGACTTCTGGGGACAGCTTTAGGACACCTGAGAGAGAGTAAGATTTGGTGGGGTTTATTCTGCACAGAAAACCTCCCTCTAACTTTGTTTTTTTGGGGGTATTTGGTTTTTCTGAGGGGAAAAACTGTGCCTCTGTAGATTGAGGTTTTTTCACTTTAATTTGAAAATATTTTTGTGTCTCAGTTTGAACCTGCTTTGGACCTCAAAGTTTTCCCCCAAAGAATGAGCAAGAACAGTCTGTAAGGTAGGGATGTATTATCTCTCTTTAAAAGATGGAAAAACTGATGCACAGTGAGAAGCTGAAGTATTAGGTGCCTTGGCTAAAATCTCAAAGTGGATCTGGCAACATCCAAAATACAACTAAAATATTTCAAGTTAAAAACACAAAACCTTGTTTCTAACACTACATCATCTTTCTCACTCCTTTCTAGTGCTCTGGCATGGATAACGAAAGCATGCTCCTTGAAGATGGGGGCTGTTTTTACAGGCTTGCTGGAACTAATGAAGAGTGTGTATATGTATCTACAGCAGTTTATATTTCCCAGAAATCATCCAAGCTTTTGCCTTACTTTGCAAATATATCTATTTTACAAAACCATTATTCTGAGAGCAATTGTTGATGTCTAGCTGCTGGTTTTTGTTAATTCATATTGAAAAATAATTGATCAGATTCAGGTTAGTGGATTTAATTTCACTCTCATCAAATGACAGGTATTGGTTGCTAGTTACAACCCCTTAGCATCTGATACTCCCAAGGTGAGAGGGACTATCTCATTTCTTTTAGGATTATTATTCAACAGCAAATTTACTTTCTATTTTAAAGCTGACAAGGTAAAGGTGTGCTAACTAGCAATATTTAATAAGATACTAGAGCCAGGACTTAATCTTTAGAAGGTGATGGGCAAAAATAATACTTAAATAATGTTAATGTGAAGGTTTTGTGCACTGAATCTCCCAGATAAACAGTAGGTGATTACCCTTCCCCAGTGTAGATGCCCTAGCCTGTGAGGGCCAGTTTTGCAGTGCCGACAGACTGGCTCTGCTGGGGTCTGATGGTACCTACTGCATGCGTGGCTGGCCTCAGGAAAATGGTCTTCCTGGTGGCCTAAGGGAAGGTCCCTATTGCCTTGTTTTCCTGGTGGCATACCTGACTTTATGGCAAGGATTTTGCTTTCAGCCTGATCCATAATAGCAGAGCGTCATGGCGCAGGAGTCTGATGGTAGAGCAATTCTTTACAAAAGCAGAGGATAGGAATATTTCTCAACATTTGAATCTTGTTTTTATGAGCCGTTCAGTTCATGAAATACTTTCAGGTGACCTGTAACCTGTCCGTCTGCTTCACACACTGAAAATCCCCTTCCTCCCTGCCACCTTCTGTTTCTGAGCTCAGATGTGTCTGTAATTGGAGCCTGGAGTCACCAGGACACGAGTGTTTCCAGGCTGTGTTGACCTTGGCAGTGGGTGGAAGCTGCATGTTTGGTTGTGCGACAGCTTTGCTTACCAGCTTTTGGAATTCACCCTTGTCCAGTGTGGGGAAAGTGAGCCAAGATCCCCGTTACTGGGAAGATGCTCTGGTTATCTGTACAATGGCAGGCATGCCTACTGCTTGGGGTACTGTTTCAAAACAGCAAATGCTTTTTTGCTGCTCTCGGGCACGATGCGGCTCGGTGATAGGAGTGCTCCAAATGCTCCCGTGATCCTTTTTCTTTGCACCATATCCTGAGACAATAAATCTGCCAGGAGGTATGTGTTTATACTGCACCTGCTGCTATCCTTGCTGAACTGATACTGCGACAGCATACCACCGTATTAACGTAGCTATATGTTACCCTGTCCTGTGCTACCGAGAAAAGTCCTGCCCAGAGCATAATGGGCTGCAGTTCTGCTGTTGGACCATTTGCCATGGTTTACTTCATTACAGAACATCAAAGGAATAATGAAATAGTAGCTATTTTCTGCTAGCATCCCTCTGGCTGTCTCCTAGAGTATGTACTCTGTGGCTGAGTCTGAAGGGACACTAAGGTGGCCTCAGGTTAGGTGCTGCTAATGTCCTCTTTCAGGTTCAGGCCTTGGACTCCTCAAACAAATTTTATGGGTTTTTTTCCCTGTAGGTTGAACCTTTCTAAATAATGGAAGTGGGAGAGACACAATCTGGTAAACTAATAATTTAATAAGTTGGGTAATGTAACATGAAAGAAGCAGTACGTGACAAAAGATTCCTTGTACTGCTCAATTATTAGGTGATCATCTAGGGCAAATTGTGCATAGACAAATTTGTTTCAAAGTAGGTTTTTTCTGTCAAAAGTGCCATAACAGGCCGTTTGGATGGTCTAGGCCATGGTCTGACGCATGCCCAGTGCCCTGAGGCATTGAATAACTTGTTTGCAAAGTATTTCATCCTCTGATGAATCCCTAAACCCATGCTATGGGAAATGAGGGAATATGACTGCGCTAACACTTATTCTAGGAAAGTATGGAGTGTCTCTGCAAATCTCGTCTGTGGAGGAAAAGGTCTCTGTGCAAGCAGAACTAAGGTTATTGGGAGGAAAGAGTGTATGACAAAGGAGAAAAGAAACAGTTGTGGTTGAATGCCTTCAACAGTGCCAATAAAATCTCTCTGGAAATTGAGATGAAAGACATGGTTTGATTAAAATAGCTTACTCTTACCATTTAGAGGTGTGATGCTGTAGACTAGATGGGCGTGCGAACATAATTGCATATCTATGTAGGGGCTGAGTATCTGCATATGTGCACATATGCCTGCACATAGGGAAAGAGGAACGTAAATAAAAGACATGAGGAACTAAAACGATTGCTGATCTTAAAGTAATTTATCAGAAATGGAAATAATGCTGTGTTTTACATAGAGTATTCATTTTAAGAAACAATTCCAGTTAATGACAATTGTAGACGCAGGAGTTGTGGATATGCACTGCTATGTGTCTTTTACTCTGTGATTTATGAGTTTGATGTTCTCTTAGTGAGAAATGTCTGTAGCTTATTTCCTGGCATGGGATTAATTTTTGGTCCTCAGCTGCAGGGGAGTGTGGCTACATGTTGGCTGCCTTTGTCAGAAACGTGATTGACTCTTGTTTATCAGGAGCTGTGGTCTCGCTCTGGCTTTCTGCCTGACACGTGCCTGACGGAGCTTGAAGCTGCTGGTCAGGATTGCACAACAGGCAGGCGCTGGCACGCTCCGCAACCCGTTTGCAGGGTGTCCCCACTCAGCACCTTTGTGGTGTCTGCATCTTCTCCATCTGAAGCGGCCAAGATTGCCACAAACCCACATACTTCAGGTTTCTGTCACCTTGCGCAGCAGTACAGGCTCCAAGTACTCCTATCCTATAGCCACAAAGAGATTCCCAAAATCTGCTCTGACGCGGGCACTAGTGAGGAGGAGGAAGTGGTTTAATACGGACGAGTATGTGCAGTGACAATTCTGCTCCACAAAATGAGTAAAGGCTACTCTTGCCTTACTCCCAACACAGCATGCTGCTTTACCTGAGCATGCGGAGGATGTAATGGCACATCCACGAAGACCTATCAAAGATTACTACATACCCGTTTTTAACAGGTGCTTCATTTAGCTGCTCATTGCCTCGAGCAAATTACTTGGCTTGGCATCCTACAGCTCTCCTTTCAGGTTTAATTCGCCCGAACTGGATTTAAGCAAAGCATCATCTCAATATCATCATCACAGGACTGCTCGAGTTCCAATCTGGCAAGGCTGAAGAAAGCAGCTCAACAAAAAGTCCCATCCTAGGAGAAATTATGCTCTGAGGTAAACGTGTTTCAAAGGGAAATCATTCTCAGCCTTAGATCCTGCAGAATCTTAATTCACTCTGTAATAGAAGAGTTCAAATATGACAGAAATATGGTGAATGTTTGAAACCTAAATATAAGCTAAGAAGCTAAGGATGAGCTTGAGTGTTCAGTCTTCAGAACTTCGTAACTTCAGCCTCTGCTTCTTGTAACTTTGTGGTATATTTTTTCTTTCATTTTTTTTTCTTTTTTCCAAATGAACACTTGAATTAATGGAGTCAATTTTATAAGCATCAGAGTATCAAAAAAGGGTAAAGTGTGAAAGCAATATAAGATTATTTTCATCCCCTAGAAGGATAAGTAAATTTAAGACCAAAGGATTTTGCTGCAATTAAAACATTTAAAGCTTCGGTGTCTGTTAGCTTTGTTCTAGTCACAAAAACATGCACTCCTCTACCAATGTGGAAGAGGTTTGGGTTTTTCCTAATAATGTTTATGAAAACTCCTGTGAGGAAAAAGTATCAGACAACAGGCATACTTGAGGCATTAGAGGATAAGCACTAAATATGCACTTAGAAAATAATTTAATGTCAAAACCTTATTACAGATTTGTAGGCACCATTATGATTTTTAAAGTACTGTGTTTATTCATTTTGGCAAATTAGTATGCACTGGACAGAAGCTACAGCTGTGCAGAGTTTGGCCATGCTTCAGGTGCATGCATTTCTCAGGGAGAAGGCAGCCCAATATATCCTGGTCTGACATTCTGAAGGGCTGGATATTTCTGGACTTAAAACAAAAGGCATAAAACTAATAATTTCCAACTGCTACCTGCTCTTAATAAGCACCAAGCATTTTGTGCTCTTACGGAACTCTCTACAAGGATTTTAAAAGATTTACAAGCATTACTGCATAAAGCTGCTTATACTTGCTCTGGGTTAGAGTGATGGTATCAGAGTTGCTTTCTGTGCTAGTCTCCAGTAAACGATAGAGCATTACCTATTATCACATTACTGCATCAGTTTGTATTCTGGAAGTCTCCAGTTACTTAACAGTACACTCCTCTAAATAATTTATTGTTATTACCTATATTTTCTATGATCGTAGTGCCTAGGAGCTTTGAACATGGAATGGGACCTCAAACCAGTGTAAATATACAAGGGAGAGAAAGTCCCTGCCCCCAAATGCTTGCAAGGTGACACAGCGTGATACATACACCGAGAAACAAGACAGTACTGGCCAGCGTAGCAGGCAGGGGTTAAGCACATCAGGAGCCTACCTTCTCTTTTTGTAGGCATCACGAAAAAGAATATACCTGGCGGTAAATGGCTGCAGATATATCTTCAGTGAATGAAAGCCGATAGGCAAATAGAGGGTCCTTAGAAGTGGAAGCGAGTAGGTTAGGTTTGATGCAACGGCTGGAGGTAAGAGGAGTAGCCAGCACAACCAATGCAAAGGTGAAGCAACGTGGATAGACAGGTCAGAAAAATTATCTTGGTAGAGCATTCAGGGTAGAGATCAGTGGGGCAAGGCTGCGTTTGTCAGGGTAGGATGTTGCAATATTTAAGATGGTAAGAGTTTGGATAAAAGCTCTGGCTGTGTGAATAAAGCTCCAGTTTCAGGGGAATTATACAAAAATTAATGAGAGAGAGATATTAGGACATGATCTGGATATCAGAAGTTAGAATGAGGCTGCCTTTCCCTTGTCAGGGGGGAACCATGAACTTTTTTTTTTTTTTTTTTTTTTCCTCCCTGAGTTAGGTTTTTTGTTTTCCAGCCTCAGCATGACTCCAGAGTGTTAACATATGCCAGCTGGGTTGACAAGAGTCAGTTTTATGGCAAATCTCAGAATACTTCTGTCTAAAGTTTCAAATGAGGTGCCAGAATCAAGGAACTCCATAAGAATATCAGTTACAATTTTTTTTTTTTTTTTTAAGTTCTGGTACTCAGTGTTTCTGCAGGAGTTGAAAAACATTTAGTAATGTGCAACAAATTAGAAGTTAATTGGGTGGAGCTGGGCATTTATTACTTGATAAAACTCTTATTTTTTAAGTGACTTTTGTCATTTCCTTTGCTGTCTGATTAGCGATTTCTGAATACTTGAGACTAGCATTGTATTACACTGCACATATTTGTTTATATAGCCCTGTTAGTTGCATTTCTGTTGATAATATACCTTGTTGCGATGCCACAGTTTTTAGTTTTACGCACCTCAGCATACCAGTACCAGGGCTTTCTAGCCAAGCATTTCACCATTATTTTATACTACTTGTTGTAGATACAAATTCCCAAAAGAATGTTTGGCATCTTCATGGCTGTGCTAGATGGCTACAGACAGTTGTAGGAACATCTTCTGTCTCTATACTTAATAAATGCAGGCTGTTTCCCATTAGGTAACACTTTTGCTACTTTATGTCAGAAGAAACGGCTTTACTAGAAGTTAGGGCACCTTAATCTCTAATGAGAAATCAAGCTGTAAATGATGTGACAATCTCACACGGAACTGACAACAAAACCGAAAATAAAGCCTGGGTTTTTCCAGAGCTAGTCTTATGCAAAACTCATGTACTTGTGTGGGCACTTGCATCTGGTTAAGAATTTCTGGTTCAATCTCTGGAATTTAAAATTGAGAATGATTACTACTGAAACAGATCCCCGCAGAAGCTACTTCCTTGTCTCCCACGTGGAGCATTGCCTTCACTTTGAGAAAAGCTGTGGGTTTTAACTTCAGGTAGGCAATGTACTGACAAAGAAGCATGGTGTAATTTCTGTGTGATTTACCAGGTCAAGTCAAAACCTCACAGCATAGGAAACTTCACTTTAGCCCGATGATTCACAAAGAAACTATGGACTGCCTCGTCTTTGCCAGGATATTTACTCAACTAACTCCTGTTAAGAATTCACCGTTGCTGGACAGCATGGACATGGCTTGAGCTCTGTAAACTAACTTCTTGACCTCTGGAAGCTGCTTGTTTCATGCCTTCAGAGGTTACAGGTTTACTTTATTAAATATTAACCACTTTTTTATACACTTCACATCTCTTGCTCTAACCTCCTTCTAAATAAATTTAATACACTCTTAATCCCGTGGCACTTCCATCTTCAATACTGTGTCTCCATCTGACTCTGGCTTCAGCATGAGCTCCCTAACCTCTCATGATGTGGGCCCAACTTGCAGCCTACCGGTATCACTTATAAACTGAATTGTTGAACACCACCACTGTTACGCTCATGGTGTGTGACACTCCAGAGTGCACAGGTCCTCCTGCTGCTCTGTCTTAACTGTGCTACCTGCCAAAAGCTGTGTGAACGCAACCTTCCGCTCTACAGCAAACCTACATTTTGCCTTGAGAAAGACCCCTGTAGAGAACATTTTACTTGACTTGCTTAACAAATGAAGGGGTAACAGAGGTACAGGAATTTTCTCACTTTCCAACAGGACTGAATAGGAACAATGTAGGTTTTCTCTCTTTTTTTCATTGGGCTTTCTTCAGTTTTCATCAGCTGTGCTCTTATTTAATTATTTGTGCTCCTATAATTCAAAATCAAATAAGAAAGTTGACTATGTATAAGCTCAAGCCTGTGGAAGAGACGTTGGTTTAGTTGTTCAGACAGTTTTCACTCGTAAACAAATGTGATTTATCTCTTGAACTAATGGAAACTAATTTAGCATTTCACCCTAACACCAACAGACAATGCCTGTGTGCTGAGCCTCATTCAGCACGTAAGCGATACAGCTGTTGTGCTTGTCCAGCACTGCTCGGCAGTAGAGATGCCAAGTTTTACAACCATGAAAATGAGAGTTTAATCTGTTTCTTATTCATAAAGCAGAAATAAACTTGATCCCCTCATCCTGCTTCAGGTGGCTGACAATGAGCACTTGAGAGGTGTCACACAGGTATGTAATGGGCTACGCTGATGCTTGAGGACTAGAAGTGAACTTAGAGTGCCCTACTAACACTTGGAGTGCAGCAAATTCTGCCTGGGCAAGAAATAATGTCTGTCACCAAGGAGAGACTGGACCATTAATTCTCACTACACTTTTTCTGGAAGGTGCTTCAGCACAGGTCTTCTGAATGGTCTGACTGGGCTACCAGCGCTTGCCAATAAATGCGAGACTGGTATTTCTTCGTACTCTCAAGCCACCTCTACGGCACTTTGCAAGAGGGTGAAGTCCAGCAATCTCCACTGATGTGTCTGGGAGGGGTTTCTTATGAAGACTGCTCCTCTATGTTGGTGCTGGGGGTGAGCATGTGGGTTTGTAACCCAATTTGTTGGTTAAATCCTGGAGCTCTTATACAAATACAAGCCTTACTGGGTGCTTACGTGAAGGAGCTGGGCTAAGTGTAGCTGAGCAAGAGAGAAGGAATTGCAGGAGCAAAACGACCAAACATGGAGCTTGTTCTCCTGTCTTATCCTCATGGGTCAATAACAATTACACTTTTCTCCACGAGAGAGAGTTTGACCCTGTCGCCATAAAAGCCTACTGTTTTCTTTTGAGCATGTAGGCAGTAAAAGCAAGCTGTATGCGTAGATGTAGATGTCTGGTTTATCCCTTTGTGCTGAGTGTCACTGAGCAGTAACCTGTTTGGTAAAATGGGGAGAACGGGCTCCCAAGCTGCAGTTGCACTAACAGCTACCAGTAGAAGTTCCTCTTCTATACTGACTCCTGCCTGGGCATTGTCTGGAAGAGTGCCACCTTTTGGGGGGTCAAAGCACTGCCAACTGTTATAGGTTGGTAACAATTTGACTATATCAAACCCAGGACTATCCTGTGTTTTCTAGTATATAGTCAAAATAATACTAATATCAATAATGTACACTTCAAAGCTCATCTGAAGTGACAAGCCCCTTTTTGATTATGGAACAATTAGGTAATTACTCCTGGTGGTAATGTGTTGCGGTGTGTCAATTTTATGCTAAAGTCCATTACTACTGGATTACTTTTTTTTAACAATCCCTCTAGGTAAACCTTTTTCTGGCAAGCCTCTGTCAGTGCAAATGGGGTAACAGGAGCCCTTGATAATATTCCATATCCAGTCAGGGAGGGGAGGCATCTCTTCTGTAAGTGCTACTGCATCCAAAATAATTAATGGGTTAGAAATGGCAAACAGAGGTGGAAGAAGCTGAATATATCTTGTATAGTTTCTTCAGGTTCAGAAACCTAATTGTTTATATTGTTGCCGTACCCCATGTGACACACAGCTGTCAGAAAATCTCTCTTGTGCAGAGTTGCAGAATGTTAGTATGTTATTTGGAAGATGGAGTTACAGACACAGTTACGTTAACCAAATACACTGTATCTGCAGAAAAATGTTTAATGTTTGGGTTAGTTTTGGAATGTAATCTTCCAATGTAAACATCTGTTCTCTCTTTAACAAGCAAGATCCTGCTATCTATAAAATCAAGAGCTCCTCCTAGGAGGTTTTTAAAAGATTTTATGTTTTTATGAGAAATTTTAGTCTTGCTCTGTAGTTCAGCCACGCGGTGGGAAGGAACAAAATGCAAACAACATAGAAAGTGGACACAAGGATCTGAAAGGCGAAGGAGACCAGTTATTTAATATATTATCTTTATGTTTCAAGTTGTTGCTTCTGAATTTCCTGAATCTTCATTTAAGGAGTCTCTTCATATTATCTTGGCTGTAAATTATTTATATGTTTCCCCATCTTTCATGGTACTCTGTTTCTGGGCTTCCTGCGAGACCTCATCAGCTTCTAGCAACATGCTGAGGCACTGCTGTAATCCATCAAAAAGGAGGGGAGATGGGGCTAACAAAGTGATGCTCTGGGATTTGTACTAGCATGAATTGTCAAAGATGAATAACTAATAGCGTGTTTTCTCATTTCTGAAAAGCCATGGAAAATCCCTGGTAATTTTGTTAGAATAATTCATTAACCAGCATTTTTACCCTTCATTGTTAAATCTTCTGTATCTTTCTTGTTTTCATCAATCTTAGTGAAGAACTCTAGCATTTATACATCTTCTTGCTGGAAGAAGGCTATTTCCCAGAGCATCTTTGCTGGTATTTTGTTCCATTCAATTTAAAATATCTCAAGTAAGAGAAATGCTTCTGTATCCTTCAGAGATGAGGCTACAGTGCAGGACATCTCACTGTCAGGTATTTTTTCCCTATGAAATTAGCCAAAATAGCCCTTTCTTCTTTGCATCCTATTACTGCTAGGGCTGTATATATCTTAATACTTCTCTCTGCATTGTATTTCACCTTTCAGACACTTAGAGACTGTTATCTGGCACCTGCAATTTTGCCAAACTGCGGCCAAGATCACATTGTGCAGCATCCTCATCAGCGAGCCCAGGCTGAGCAAACCTTCACGGGAAATGCCCAAATGTTGCGTGGAGCCCATGGTCCCCTGCGGTATGCCTTGGCAGTGGTGAGTGCAAGCACGGTTTCTCCATTTCCTTAGCCACTTATTGTTGTAAACTCCCATTTTACTAGCTCTCCATGTTTCTGTTAGGTTTGTTTCCGTGTTACTGTTTCCCAGTTTTTCCTCATCACACTAAGAATGTCAGCACTCTAGTGTTTTGGACACATGCATAGTTATAAAATCTACTTAGGTTGTCCTTCAGGTTTTGGAGATTTTCATTTTTAAATTGAGATAACTAAGGCAGAAGAACACCTTGTCTTTTATGACCAACAGGATATAAACTGCCACTGATGGAGCCAGAAAGCCTTTTGCAGTTTTTAGGACAGTTGGGACTTAGTTCCTCCTGTGCAAGACATATAGCTAGAGCCACACGGCCACAAGCAACCATATGGAAATGTTTGGGAGTGGCTACCTACTAAATGGAAGTTGTTCTTCTCATGGAATTCTTCAGGCCCACAGCTGCATTCTTCACTATTGTGGGAGATCCCAAGCTGAGTCCCAAATTTTCTGTAGCTGACTTGCAATCAGATTTATCAACTAGAGTAGACTGACTTTCAGAAAGTGTAAAAGGCGAAACAGCAACTGTGGGAATAAAAAGAACATTTTTTTCATCACTGGCAACTTCCTTGCTCTGACTTTTTGACCTCATCCCAAGGTCACTTAAATGCCTCAGAGGAACTGGAGTGATTACAAATCAACTTTGTTGTCATCCATTAGTTGGATGGAGAACATTTCATAAAAGTGAAAAAAAGGTTTCTAGAGAGACCTTCTCAGTAAGTGACTCGTCTGTGAATTGAAGATCTGACCTTTTCACGGGGCAATTTACTGGTTTGCTCAAGTGTTCTCACACAGACTTGGTGCCCCCAGATCATCTTCTTCTGGCACAGTGGTGTCAAGTCAACCATCAACACACTCAGCTGGAGTCCTCCTCCTTCCTTGGTTTCCCATCCTCTGGTCCAGTACATTATCTGTTAAGTACCTTGCTCTCTCCAGACTGGAGAGTTAAGTCATTATCTGGGAATAATACTTTTTGACTGTGGTTGATAGGGAAAGGAAAAAGCCACAAAAAATGAGCACTAAATGAAGATGATCCTGTTGACTGCAAGAACTATCTTTGAAGACTTCTAAACAATCAGAAACTTCAGTTTGTTTTCAGCATATGCTCCCAGGGGAAGGTCATCTGATTCATATCCGTCAAATGTTGAAGGGATGAGTCACAGTCAAACAAATCACACTTTTCTAACTTGTCTTTACACATACGGGAAGGAATAATCTCTCTTCATTTAAAGGGACTTTTTCTTTTTTTTAGTAGACAACACTCAATAACTTAGCCTCATGTTATCTGTTTTCCTTGAATTATGAATATTTATTCCTCTCCATATCCATAAATAATACATAGTCTACAGTTGCCTCATTTTTCTCTTATGACCTTTATATACATCCCGTACTTTAAATCAAACTCTCCCATAGTTACAAAAAGCTCTAATTTCCAGTTGAAACTTAATTCAACACCCACAAAAAAAAAAATCTTGTCTTCAAATAGTTGTTAATATCAGATCTTATATTCTTTACTGCCAGTCAGCCAACATTGGACATGAGCAGAAATACACTACTCCAGAAGTCGTCAGTTTATGCCACAGCATTTAAGATGTGATAAAATGTGTATGTTCCCGTGCCCTGCGATACTAATCCCATGGCTGCAATACTGGCGTGGAGGTGTGAAAAGTGCCCGCTGCATGCAGTACTCCCGTAAAGCCGACAGGACGCTGGGCAGATGCAGCGCCTGCTTTTTTGCTCCAGGAAAATCTCTGCAAGAGTCGTGGTTGCCCTTTTGCTCTTCCACGAGGTCCTTCTCCCTGCATGCCGCCTGCCCCAGGCTGCGTAGTGCCCTGGGTGAGGTTTTGCTTTGGCATTTACATTTGCTTTGCTTTATAAGTTCTAGGGGTTGGGTATGTTTCAAGGACAACGTTTGCTACGGCTACGCGTTTTGTGGCAGTATTGTACTTCAGCGCTCAAAGGGGCTCATTCCTGTTCCGCGTTGCCTTCCAAAACATATAGGCACAAGAGGTGGAAGGGCTTCCTGTCGGATCAGGGAGCTGCATGAAAGGGAACCCAGCAAAATATCTCTCTTCAGCCAAATCCACTCCTGGCTGGGGTTTAGTCTGCAGCCACCCGCATGCTTGCACCCCTCCATGGGGAAGGATGTGCGTGTGCGAGGGTGGAGGTGCAGGGGTGGCTGTTAGGCAGCGATGGCTGGAGCCAGATGAAAAGCTATTAAAGAAAAGCTTTCAGAAAGGTGTGCTCTGAACTGTGACCAGAATTTAAAATAGACGTGTTTGCAAGGAATGTTCAGGAAACTAAATTAACATCTCTGTTTGCAGGGAACTGAAACTCTTTTTTTTTTTTTTTTTTTTTTTCCCCTCTCCTAATATATACTAAAATGCCTAAAGAGTAAATCTGAATGAGACAACTATTTTAACAACAATCATCTCACACTTTTTAAAGAATGCAATAATTTAAATTTATCACCGTACACCCCAAACAGTGCTCAGTGAACGTGTACGGGTATTGTCTCAGCTACCACACAGTAAGAATCTGGACTGTTGTCCAAAACCTAAACTCTTCAGAGTTAGGTAAATAGTCCCATTTTAGAGAAAAAGAACCTTGATACACAGAGAATGCATCCAGGACAATTAATCACAGGACGTACCTGGGGCTGGAGCCAGATCTTCTGACTCACAGTGCTTCCTTTTCATTGAGAAAAAACCATACTTATTTATCATAATTATGTCATAGAATTAGTGTAAAAAAAAAAAAGTTTACAGAATTGGTACAAACATTAAGGTAATCCTGTTTATTAATTCCATTATGACAAGCATGATTTTTAAAATACTGATTTTAATATCACATATCTGTGTATTAAACAAATGTGTATCTCTAATCTTTTAGTTTGGACATCTAAAGATAATTTAGAAATATTTCATAAAAAAATATCTTTGAAACTTATCCTATGGCAAACACTGACATTTCATATTTTATTCTGAATTCTAAACTTTTATATTTAGAGTAGACTGGACCTGCCTGTGAAGGGTTGCCAATCTCTTTCCAGCTCCTCTGATTTCAAATGGCCATTTGCCAAGACAAAAAGTAGTTGAAAAGAGATCCATTGAACATCAAAATGTAACTCATTGTAATATAAAATATAAAGGGAAAAAAGGAAGCCCTTCAAAGCTGCATTAGACCATGAGGCCAATTTATTAGATATGCAAGAAGTTTTTTGCCTTTTAATGCAAATAGGCAGGCTGTATCTTTCCAAGGTAATTACAGAGCAGTTTTCCTGACTATTCTCATTTAGATCCTTTGGTCACTTCATATGGAATAAATGATGCCATTTAGACACATAACTGGTTGAAATGTCTTTTTTTTTTTTTAGGAAAAAAAAAAAATCTTTGCATGTCTTAACTCATTCTGTTTTATCTCTTATGTTCCTCCACTCTCCAAACCGCTATAATTTTATATTTCCTCTGTCATAAAAATCCCTGTGCTTGTAGGTCTTGGACTTCATTTTGTCTCTTGCCCCATTTTTACATCTTCAACCTCAGTCTTGAAATGTGTATTTCCTACTTATAAATAATTAGCTGAACACAGCTTTCTTCAACTCTGCTGCTGCCCCAACTTTATCTTTTTCACAGTACTTGGGTCAGAAAATACTTGTTGCTGGGCATTATGCTCTAGAGTATTTAGTATCCCAAGTATATACCAAAAACCCAGTACTGAGGGCTAGGATTTTAAAACCTGTCTGAAAAAGGAGGGAGGGTAAAAAAGAAAGAGCAACCTATGCTCCCAAAGGGAGAACTGAGTTTTTTGGAGGATTTAACCCCAACTGTAGGTGCTGTGCTCTTGACAATGTAACCCTGTTTGTTATATGATATAAATTATCATAGTATCATAAAACCTTATTCTTTGGTTACGATATACCATGTGAATGTAAATGTCTCTGAAGCAGTTCTATTTACATTTTAGAAAGACTTAAACAAATGATACTTCGCCCAAGAAGGTAATAAAGCCCTTCCCAGTATCGCTGTAAAATGTACCAGAGTGTAATATGAGGGCATGCAGAGAACCTCAGAGATGTAATACCTACAACCCAAATTGCTGGAATGGCGTCTGTTCAGAGAAAAGGATCTTGTCCCAAGTTTTCTATCCGACTGCATAAGTGATCTTGATGCAGTGAATCAATATCTCATTATGTGGGAAAGGTCTCCAAGACAAATTCTGAAGCACAGAGAAACTAGTGTTAAAAATAACATTTCTTCCTTTTTCTTTTTTTAAGTTTCATTTAGAGTTATATGTTGAAACAACAGAAGGTGATGTAATAAGCAGACTGAATAGGATGTTACATTGTTTTAAGGCAATGGATGACTTGCCTCAATGTCTTAATGCTGCTGTATCTGTAACAAACGCTTCTGGAGCCCCACTTGAGAGCTGCTTTAATATCAAGTTAATTCATGTTGATGGCTACTGCCTATTAGTCACCACTTGCAAAAGGAATGACAGCGACTGGATACTTGAAAAGAAATACTGTGGTTGACGATTTGCATTATGAAAAATGCCATCAGATCTATTTTGGTGTCCTTGAGATCCTGAGCTTTGAGACAATGACATGTAGAGTTCAGCAGTGTGGGTGTGCGCCTGGGCACAGGGAGCCCAGGGTCTACATGGGGGTGCCAGCAGCCCTCCTCTGTTTCATAGCAGACAACCCTTGACTGACAAAAGCCATGTTTGGAAAGAAAGCCATGACCTCCTCCCTCTGACGTGGCTGGAGTTATGACACCACTTGAGGCTTTGCCCCATGCTGTTCCTGCACCCCTCGTTTCCCAGGTAATCTTTGTTATTTAAGAGAAAACTTCAGTGAAAGGGCTGGAGGGTGGATGCCTCTTTCAGGAGGAGGCTGTAGCCTAATGCGTGGTGCCTGGAGGGTGGAATTCGTAGGCTGAAATCTCCTACACACATGCCACCCCATCCAATGATTGCTCTGGGCATCAGGATTTGTAGGAAAGGGTGGCAGGTCCCCCACCTGCCTCCGCCGGTGCTGCTCAGCTCCAGACCCAAGAGGGTTGGGGGAAAGGCAGAAGCGGAGCTGTGGCTCACAAATGAGTTGAAACAACAAAAGCTTAATGGGCAAGGACTGACAGGATAAAATGAGACTCTTGAGAATTGTCATCTTAGATGTAGCAACTGCAACAATGCTTAAGTAGGACTAAGATGTCCAAGTCAAGATCTTTTTTAATTATCACCCCTTGGCATTATTACTGAACTTATTCTTTGTGTATGGGTTAGGCACAGAGTAATGAATTATCCTAGGCAACTGTTTTCCTCGGGTACCAAAGCTTACTAAAAAGTGTAGGTTACCAGTTCTTCTAATGTATATACATATGTAAAATATTTCAAAGTAGCAAATATCCAGCAATGCCTTATTAGTAATGTTAAAATATTAATTTATTTCATTCTCTGGTCTCCAGATAAGGTTTCTGCTTGAATTTATTGAAACCTTTTCATATGGATTATTAGAAGCAGCAGTGTATTGAATTAACATGTTTAAGAATTCTTATATAGTGGTTGAATAAATTCTGTAGTGGAATGAGGTGTGAAGATGATTTACTGCCCATGCATGTGAGTGCCATTTGATTAGGAGGTGACAATTCACCAGAGAAGTTGAATGGAGAGATATTAAGCAATAGATAGGGGCTAATTTAGGAAGATCCCCTGGAACTGGACGGAAAAAAAGTTTTAGGTATGGAGTTTAAGTAGCTAAAAATTTAGAACACTGTCTTTGTAGACTCAACAGTTTGCTAAATTTAAAATAGAGTTTAAACACATATTCATGCTATGATTCCACTAAAACCTGAGAAGATCAATAAGGGAGGAAAATATCTTTCAGGAGATCAGTGCTCTTTCATGGAATTTTGGACATTAAAAGGTTCTGTAGGTTTCAAAGATAACCCTTAAAATATGTTACAGAAGGAAATGAGTCATCCTCCTGTCTCATGGGAATGGTTGCTTAGACTGATAACATGAGAGGGTTAAGCAAAGGAATAAGGTTTGCAGAGGAAAAAGTTTGTAATAATCCTGGAAAATAGTAAACAAAAATCACTCCTTCTTCCCCATCATCCTTTCCTCCTTCTCTCTCACCCATTCCCTTTTAGCACACGTGACAGCTGTAGAAATGTGTCTTCAATAGGCAAAATCAATTTTGTTTACACAAATGAAATTATTTTAGAACCTGATTTGGGTATTACTGCTTAGGTATGCAAAGAGCATCACGCTACTTTAAGTATGGCACTTTCAGGTAAATAACTTGAGCCCACCTTGCAAGATGCTGGGTGCTGCTGAGGGGGTTCTGAGCAAACTCTCTTCCTCCTTTCCTCCCCGCAGCCACGCAAAATGTTGTGTCTGTACAGGGCCGTGCACATTGTAGATGTGCATTGATAAGGGAATCTATACGCCACTGTAACATAAACAACAATGAAAGCAGACTCTAATTAATTTTCTTCGCTTTCACACTGATAATGAGATGTAGTTACTTCTTTGTCACTATTGTACTTCTTGTAACACTTTCTTAGAGGTCTCCCTTAGAGAATTTCCCCAGGAAAAAAAACCATAGTGTTTAGCTTCTGCCCTCTGTGCATCAGTTGTCAAATTCAAGGATGCCTGCCAACGCAGCTCAGCCTTTTGTAGTCAGAAATTCATTTTCAAACAATGCTTTCCAATTCCTAGCTAATCTGTTGCATGTTATTCAAACCTCCAATGTATGTAATTTCGCAAGGATCGACGTAGCCAAGTACACAGAAGCCTTGAGCTGGCATGTCAAACAAAATGTTCTCGGGTGGAAGTGAACATGATTTCATAGTGATTGAATAATTAGTGTTTTGAGTGTTCACATCTGAGGTTTTGCAGTGTATTCTGAAGCCTAATTTTACAAATGCCTCCTAACACTTCCTGATTATGACTATAGAACAGCTGTTTTGTGTAAATTAACAGCAAGTGTAAAAGCCTAGCCCTGGTTTAGGTCAGCTGCGTTAAATCTCTTGAGTTTCTTTGGTCTGGGAATTTCTCGCCTCTCCTTCAGAATACAGCATGACTTCCATTCCCCACCTATTGTGATAACAAATCGGGGTTTAAACTTGCAGTGAGGTCAGTGACTGTGCAGGGCCTCTTGACATTTTCTCCCTTGCTAAGCCTGGGCCGAGGTCACACAAACGTTATGTGGTCTGCCAATTGCTTGTAACATCAGTGAAAGCCAGCAGTCTTTCAAGAAAAATCTAAAAAAAAAAGCTTGTGCCAGAGTTGGCTGGGGAGCTGGTAGCCTTCCTCTTTTACTGGCGAGTCAAAACAAGATCAGAGAACTTATAGCATTATTCATTGCCTGGTCTAGGAGCTTAAATTCACAACCGCATACTCGTCACCCAGACGTTTTGTTTCGGGAGGCTTAGCTGCTCTGGGTACAAAGCTAACATGACTAAATCCCTTACATGCTAGACAGCCAGAAGTCTCACAATCAAAGAAATTGTAAAACTGGGTAAGAGCAGGCTGCTGTCCCAGACTCTGCTTCCTTTGCTCTGTAAAGTATTATTATGCTATAAGACCCGTTTTCTAAGCAAATCTTTCTCAGGCTGGCCAGCCACACATCCCTCCCCTTCGCAAAAGAGCAAAGGGAGGTTACGTCTCTCCCTTTCTGTCTCGGGGAAGGGCAGGCATGAGGAAAGCAGAGAGGGACAGGACTCCTTCAATGAGCTTTAATATCAGTAATTTATCCTCTCTGCATTTCAGCCACTAACCTGCAAAAGCGTCGTTCCATCATCAAGCTAAGCTGGCATACGTAGTGCCCAAGTTCGTCTCGCTTCAGACAGTGGGGTTTCTCAGATGATGCAGGGAAGCAGGACTTGGCATTGAATTTATGATCATTATAAATGGATTATGCACCTTGGGCTAGTCTGATGAAAATTCATAAAAAGGATTTAGAAGCTCTTATTATATACACCAAGCACTTCTTTTCCTTTACCTTTTTAAAGAAATGTTAATACATATACTGATAAATGGGATAGTGTCAAAAGTAAGGTTTTCTCCATCAGTAATAAGACCAATTTCTAGGGAAATGAGTGAAATGGCTTGTGCAGTGAAAAGGCTGGTCCTAGACCACCTGAAAGAAACTTTCCAGCCCTTTCTTCAGCTGTATGGCATCAACAAATACTTGTTAAACACTACAGTTCATGCGATCAAACTTCAAGGCTTTGAAACGCGTGCAATACGTTGAAGTCGATAACGTCGGGCCCTTCATTTCATGGGGAGAAAAACCTGTGCATCCAACTCGGTAGGTCTTGAACCCCAGCACAGACCTTCCTCGCCGGAGCGCCCTGAGGTTTGGTCCCCGGTGTTCCCCGCTGCTGCTGCAATCCCTCGCCCTTGCTGCCGTTGGGGCAGCGCGAAGCCCAGACACGTCCCTCCAAGGGCTGCAGCGAGACCAGGGTCCCTGCTTCTCTCCAGACGCATCCTCGGGGTGATGGCACGTGGGGCATAACTCAATTTCTCTTGCTGTTACGACAGCACTCTCCTTCCATTCTTTGTGTTGCAGTAGCACCTAGAGGAATCGGGTGTAGAGGGGCCCCATTAGCCAACCTTGCGCTTCCTATGGCTGAGCTGTAATGCAACGCAATCTCTTGGGCATGAGAACCATTTTTTAATTAAGCAGTTAGAATACTGCATTATTTGAGGATCATTCAGCTGCTTCTAATCCTTATTTGATTTAGCTTTTTTTCGCTAATGTACGTTTCGCTGCTTGTTGTTATCTTTCTCTTTGAATCTGCTTAGAAATCCATTTAGTCTGGGTAATTGCTCCTTCACAAGGCACTTCTCAGTAATGTTCAGCACAATGATCTCATGTCAAAAGATGATGTTAAAATAAAGCAACTTTCATGATAAAGTCTTTGGGAAAAAAAAAAATCTACTATTTGTTCCTGTTTCTGATTACCCTCCATTACAGGTAATGAAATAATGTGAATAAAAGTTATAAGTATCATACTAAAGGGAACTCAGACACTCATCAATAACATCAGAAATGACAAACATAATCTTATTTGGTTGCACATACTGCTGCAATCGGAACTCAGTTGTCTGATTACAAGAAAGGAAAGGAAGCATCAATATTGCTACTGAAGTCTGAAAGTCATTTTATTCCCAAATTAACAACATTGCTGAAGTATCTGCATATATTGCGTGTACACTTCCTTTATCAAAATAATTCCTCTGCAGTGAAGAGAAGGAATTTGAAGGTTCTGCCTCAGACTTTTTGTAGCTGAATGCCTTCTCTATCATTAAAAAAATATTTTTTTGTTTAAAATAATATATTTTTATTAGACTGATGGTTTCACTGGTTCTTATTTGGCTCCAAAAAAATGGATCTTTGCTTTGCAGACTTGCATGCCAACGGCCAGTAAAAGCAGTGGCATACGCTGCAGGATGATTTCCACTCATGGTAAGTGAATGAGCAGCTCCAGACTCAGCTGAACTCTCAGATTCAGGGTTGAGCATACCAGCCTGCATCACGTTTTTGTCAGCGCATTACCCTCTAATCTTAGAGGGAAGCCACTGGTCTTGAACAAAGGTGTGTGGAAAAGGGGGCACAATCTGTTTTATATTGTTTGTTTTGACTGGCATTCATTTCATCTTGTGTTTCTGCAGATGTGTAGAAGTTTATGTTGGGGAAAAAAAAATTTAAAGCCATTAATGACATGGTTTGCTTTGCAAGATTTTGTTAACTAGTAACTTAGACAAACTACATTTTAACAAAATGTCTTAGTCCTGATTTACAAAATAATGATTTCTTTAAGCTCATCCATGGATTCAGGTTTCTGTGATTGAGATAGGAAGGTATTACTCTGAACTAAAGTATTATTTTAAAGGAATCTGGGTAGATTGAGACTAGCAGGCTAATTTATTATGTCATTTGCTGAGTGTCCCTAGTTTGAAGAAGTTTGTGATTTCTTTACAGTAAACGTGACGATGCAGCGTGTCATAGGAAACCTCCAGGAGTGACAGCAGGGATGAATAACAGAGATGGGTGCCTGCTATCGAAGATGGCAGCTCGCTGAGTTCAACTTCGATCAGTTACGTCTGTGATACCGTATGTATTTGCTGCTTTTCAAACTCTGTTTGCTGCCACTGTGGGTCAATAAAGATTCACAGTATTTCAGGTTGGCCACAAAGACCTGACAGACTGACTCCATAGGGAGAGCTCAGGAGGGGAATAATGGCACATCCCACAACCGACCGCCTGGAAAACTCCTTTTCTTGTTGCTGCACTCGAGACGTCAATCTGCCTCTGGTCTGGTACACAAAGCGTAAATAAAACCAACATTAATGGTCCCCCAAAATTTCATATTAAACAGTACAGGCACGAACTTCTGGCCCGTGCTTGTAACAGCATAACATCGGGTGGGGAGGATCGTTTTTTCTCTGTTTCCCCTTTTTTGTTTGCTTTTGCTTGTTTGTTTTTTTGCTACGATATTGCTCATGCCCCGTTCGGGGAGGAGAAGCAGCCAACTACCCTTGAGAGATTTGTTAGTATAGCCATCATCTGAAGCTAACAAACCTGACAGGAACCTGGTTTTTTTAAGTGTTCCTAGCTAGGAAAAATGATGGGGCGAAGGTGTCGTGATTCAGACCTGGGCTGAATTTTGGGTCATTATCAGCTTCGTTTCAGGACAATACAATACAGAGCAAGGTAGATATTAATGCCTGTGGTCAATGATCTGCTTGTAACAGACAAAGTGCTACATGATAATTTCATGGGAAGATTGATGCCGCCGTCTCCGAGATGTTGCTGACTCATCCATGGCATCTAATGGATGCACTTCCCTGAATTAATTCCTGCTTCCAGTTCCATAAATATGGCTAAACTAAAAGATACCTCTTAGGAAAGGAAACATCTTGTCTTCATCTTAATGTCACTTACTCCAATGGTTAATTACTCTTACTGTTAAACATTTGCATCTTATTTCCAGCTGAAAAGTGTCTAGCATCAGATTCCAGTTATAGCTTATTATCTTTGTGTTGTTTTTTCAAAAAAGCTGTTTTTACTTTAGAGGGTTTGAAATTAAACAAGCTTTTATTTTTTTCAGTAAGATTTTCATGATAACATCACCAATCTTTTCATCAGAACATTTTTTCTTTTTTTTTTCCCGTTCAGCATGTTTCTTTTTACAGTAAGGAAGCATTTTGGATTTGTTAAAGCACTTTTAAACTATTGTATTTTTTTAAATAGTGGTAATGCTTTAGCTTTGATATTCCAAAGGTATAAGGGAGACAAAGTTCGCGGGGTATGGTCTTATGTTTTATTAGACCAACCGATAGAGATGGGGGGAGGCATTAAAAATTGGATGTATAAGCATTCCCTGAGATGCCGAGAGGTTTTTGTGACCAGCAGCATCCCTGTTATCAGTCAGTTTAGTAAGAGATATTACTACTTCTTACAAGTTTTCCTTTTTTGCAGTATGTCACAAAACAAGGACAGAAAATGTTATATAAAGAACATCTAAGTATCTTCTAGAAAAAAAGAAAGTTTTTTGAGAAAAATAATCTCACAAAAGTTATGAGCACGATTGTTCAGCTCAAAAATAAGTAAATCAAAAAGGTGATATATTTTCTGTCAGGCTAAAAGTGTTGAGCTCGAGAAACTTCTTTTATAGTTGTCTCTCTTGTCTTTCACCACCTCGGGGTTTATTAAAGGAAATAAATACCACAAAATGTATTCAGCAATTAAGTATTATATAAAGGCACATAAAAATTCAATGGCGGGGAAAAAAAACTAGTAGCCAATCACTACAGTGTCCTCTAACCATTTTGAAAAGTACTTTGGCCCCCTCCCCTGTCGCCACCTCTGTCAATGTTGGAGGAGGCAGGAAATTGCACTGGGTGATCAAATAACATAATTACTCTAAACAAAATACTAACTGTTTTTGTTTAAAATAAGGCAAAGAGGTGTTGATTCTTTCTCATTCACAACATTTACTACATATTTGACATTTGAGCTGCTATAACTGGGAAGAGATGACTCCATCCTGAGGGCAAGGATGTTATTTCTACAGCTAATTGGTTGGCTGATACCTTAATTCATAAATCTGTGCGCCTGTTCTCATTTACCATGGCTAAAGATCCCAGCCGTTTATAGCTGGCAGTGAGGACAAGAATACTTATTCTTCCTGCTTTCTTTGAAGTCCATTCTTAAAAATCACTGAGATGTAAAATTGCTTTTCAATAGGTTTTTTTTTTAAAAAAAAAACCCAAGCACCATTAAAAATATACATAATATCAAAACTTCCCTAAGAAATTTGTCACACAGTGACTGAGAACAACTTCAATTAAATCTTCTTATTAAGTGAAGAAGTAATTTACGCTCAGATTTCACCAGATGAGGTTAATGTAATTATACTAGGGATGTTCCAACAATTGACAGCTCCCCGTAGCCTTATAATCACCTGCAAATTAGAAGAGGAAGAGCTCTGAGTTCCCATTTCTCCCATGCATGATGCATACAGAAAGCTAAATACGAATGTTTCCAGAGGAGGTCACACCTTCTTTCTGGATGGATTTTTTCCCTGAAATTTCTTTCATGGTAATAGCTGTCCTCATTTTTATTTTTTCAAATGCACCTTATCTGCTCAGTTTGACCTTATTGATTGTTAATGTTTAATGTTAAGACTTAAAAAGGAATTTAAATTTAAAAAAATTAAATTAAAAAAAAAATCCAAATGGTGGGCACTGAACTATAAATTACAAAACAATGTATGATTACATATTAAGATTTAACTTAAAGCGCATATTTCTTTTAATTAGAAGATCCTATCAGGATTGTGCCCTCCACGTCTGATACAGCAAATTTGTTTCTAACTTATACAAAGATTTTTTGAGATCTACATATAAGCAGCCAAATGAAACTTCAAAAAATTATTGGCTTATGATTATTGAAAAAGCTTCTCTCTAGTGGAAAAGAAGTTTGATATGAGCAATTCACGGTTTAGATATTTAAAATGAGCAAATTTTTGTACCCTTTAGTGGTTAGAGCAAATCTACCTGTCGTGGTTTAACCCCAGCCAGCAACCAAACACCACGCAGCCGCTCACTCACTTCCCCCCCCCCCACTAAGATGGG
>JAOBAS010000020.1:23186822-23218628 GCA_025311575.1 Elanoides forficatus
CTGAACTCAAAACATAGCACCGTACCAGCTACTAGGAAGACAATTAACTCTATCCCAGCTGAAACCAGGACACTACCATACCCAAGACTGTCTCAAAGAGTACACAACTTGGAAAATTTAAGTCTGGTCCATTCAAGAAATTCCCTTTAAAATTCTGCATACTGCACTGTGTAAAATTTTCTAGGACATATATACGCTAATAACGCTCATACAGACCAGATAATTGTGTGTTAAAATAGGCAGGCAAGCGTACAACTGGCCAAATATTCTCTTCAGTCAATCAGCTGGTACTGGTTCATGAACATTTTTAGTATTACATATTGCATTCATGAAAGTGGAAGAGAGAAAGAAAATGTAAGAAGATGCTTTGAAGTCTTCAGGTATGAATCTTGGGATAACTACATATTATTTTTGTATTTACATTTTATACTAAAAGTAATTTGCTTCTAATCCACGGATTACTGTATATATATTTGCTGCATAAGGAAAAATCTAGGCTGAGAGAGAGGTCTTTGAGGTACTGATTTTCTCCTTGATTTCCCTGATGCACCACAGCAGGAATTTTTGTAGTGATATTTTATTCATTTTTCTCCTTCTAATTATCTTTGATTTTTCTTTTCCCGTCCTTCTTTCCATGTTATACCACAGAAAGTGCCTTTGTGGTGAGCAGAGGGGAATTCCTTCAACATATTTCAGGGAGCATGAAATTCAGCCTGGGATTTTGCTGCAAAGGCTAGAGATGAAAAGTGCTAACTAACAAAATCTGCTGGAGGGGAAAGCTTTTTCTCACTTTCTTAATGAAATATTCATAGTGTAACACTTTTTCCCCTTATGACAATCACAGGTGAATCCCAGACTGAACTTTTCCGATCTTTAGAAACGGGACCTTGGCAGCATCCCTTCTGTCAGGCTTATTCCTCTCAGCGCTGGCTGCAAAACGTACTCGACCAGCTGTGTGGCTACGAACTCCTACGTGTACGCTTGCTGTATTTTGTGACTTGGAGCGACGTGCTAAGGTCCTTCTGCCACAGGCCTAATTGTCTAGGAACAACCCCCGGAAGAGATGCGAACCTCAGCTCTTTAGCCCGTGCGTGCCTTCGTAGCGCTGGGAACACGGGCTGAGCTTCTCTGAGCATCGCTGGGCGGTGGGGAGAGCTACCTGCTGAGCACTGCTCTTGCTGGGTTTTTACAGTCACCCAGTGAGGCCTAGCTTAAAAGACAATGTCCTTGCAAAGGTCTAAGTGGCTTGCTGTTTATTTTTCATTTGTTTGTTTTGGCTTTGCTTTGTAAAGGCAACTGGGGGAGAAAACCGACTTTCCTTCGAGCCAATGCCAGCAAAAACCAAAACAATCAAAAATGGATCTCACCTTTTCACACCATTATGCCACAACAAGAAGCTTAAAGAACATTTTTCAGTTATGGTTTTGGGGTCTTTTTGTAAAGCCTGTATTTTTGTCACATGCATTAATCATTATATTAGCTTCATATAATCAATTTGTGGGGTCGCACGCAGCATGTCTTCTAGGTGCTGCAGCCCAGCAGAGCGGAAGGTAAGCCTACAATACTGTAAGACCTGCCTTAATCTAATTTTCTCCAATTGAGAGATACCGAAATAAAGCTACAGGGCTGGAAAACAGACACATTAGCAAAAAGAGACAAATAATATTCTGAATGTTAAAAAAATTATTTATTACTCTCATGTAGTATTAGACTATGTGGTTTATTGGACTGCTATGCAGTGTATAATGTGTGACACACTTATATCTCATGCAATTAACAAATGGTCAGAATTTCAAAGCTATCCCAAAGGGGCAACATGAATATATTCATTAGCAACCATCAAATTCATAATGAATATATTCATCATCAAAAATTATTTGTTCCATTTATAAACTGCATTTTGTATATATTTGTTTATACTTGTGAAATAAAGGTGAATGCACAAAATGTTTTCAGTTTCCTAGGTGATATAAGACAGCCCTGTATTTCTGAATGGAAAGTTATCCTACATGGATAATCTCAGGCTTTGAACAAGAAATGGGAATATATAAAACTAAATGGTTAGTCTGATCCATGGTTCATTGAATTGCACTTAAGCAATGAAAATTAAATGCTCCACACTGCACTTTGAAAGACTCTTCCTATCTGACCTCAAGGAAACAAGTCAACTAATTTTTTGTGGCTTAATTTATGTGAGTGAAATTCCACCTCTATTGAAATCAACGACAAGGCCCCTGTGCTTTCATCAGGGCTGTAATTCCCCATCCATGTGTACACTGTGACTGATGGTCTCTGCCACATGTAGCTCTAGGAAATGTCATTTATATATATTTGTGCAGTGCCCTACACAGTAAAGGTTGGGCTTGGTTGAAGTGAGCCAATGAGCTGGTAACATACTTAATAAATGATACCTGCTAAACAACTTTGTATAGGGGCTTGCGACTGTGTGGAAATGAGATTTATACAGTATGAAAAAATATTATTTAATGACTTTCCTGTTCTTTTTTTTTTAGCCTACTTGCAGATTAAATTGACAGCTCAACTTACAACATGACCAATTTTCTTGATTGCTCAAGGAACTTACAAGAGCTAAGCATAAATGCTTTTGGTTTGGATGTTATCAATTTAAGTGATTAAAAAAAAAAAAAAAAAGGACTTATAACATTCCAAATTGTTTTTTCCTGAAAATGCTGCTATGGCCTTGGGTTGGGTTTGCTTCTTGCTCCTGTAGGTATGTTGCTATTCATCTTTCCTAGAAGTGGCAGGTGAAATAAACCATCTTTAGAAAACATAATGATGTGGCCAAAGGCAGGGGTGAAATGTTTTAGTCTTACCTCCCACCGTTCTGACCTGTCAATGGAAAAGAAACCTAAACACAGCTGGTGCGTGATCACCAAAGGAAACAGTCAAATACCCTGGAGGTATTTAAAAGATGTGTAGATGTGGCACTTTGGGACATGGTTTAGTGGTGGACTTGGCAGCGTTAGGTTTACAGTTGGACTCGATGACGTTAAAGATCTTTTCCAAGCTAACTGATTCTACAGTTCTTTGGGTGACTATCACACCGGCACAGCCCAGCAAGGAAGAGCTCCCTCTCCCCAGTTTTGCTCTTTGAATCAAACTGCCAAATTTGAAAGCAAATTGTAGAAATAAGAAAATCAAGGTGTGAATATAAAAAACAAAACCCAATCAAAGGAACAAACCAAACCAAAAAGCCTTTAGCAATTTCTTTGTCCAATCCAGACAGGCTATATTCAAGGGCAAAAGTCCAGCATGTTCAATTCTAGATCATTCTACATTCCCCTCGCTAAGATTTAAATACTCAGATTTAAGTCAGATGGAAATGGACGATAAGAAAAGAGCCCCACATTGCAACGTAGTAAAGTCATCATTTGGAATTTGAGTAGCCAAAACAGAAGGAGGCATTGCAGAGAGCATCCTCTTGTTGGTCAGTCATAAGGTGAGATAACATTTGGGTATAATTTCTCTACAAACCAAAGAAAGTAATTTACCTGCAGAAATTTTCCCTAACGTGTTTATTATCTAGCTGGGACACTGTTGTGTAAGCTTGCAGAAATAGATACAGAGGCTGACTCTGAGAGCTCCCTGTGCCTTGTAAAGAAATAAAATGCTTGTTACTGTTCACTAATTGGGGAAAATTGTTGACTGATATGGGGAAAAGTATTCTCTGAGCAGACTTGGATGCTTGATGTTGTGATTAGATAGAGAGGAAGATACACATTGTTGTTGCTTTTCTGCAGGAACTAGCTACGTGCCACGAGTGTGTTATCCTACATAGCAGCTACATGTGAGATAGACAGAAACTTCTCTCGGCACAGTAATTTCAGTTAGGGGATAAGAATCTTGGAACCTTTTTGTACAGACAAGAGGCTGCATATGTCAAACCCACATAATAATGGTGATTATAATGAATATGACAAAAAATTCCTGTTTTGAGAGCTCTTGCCTTCATACCTTGTTTTGCCTTGGGATTTGTATAAACTACTGAGAAAATGCAAAACCTCTCTTTGGTACTATAAGCTGCACATATACTTGGATATTTGGTGCTATAGGTCCCATCAATTAATGTTTTCTACAATAGGTAAAGTCCATACTTCAATGGTACCACCCAAATGCGTTGCATTACCTTCAAATTCCCAAGTAGAAATAGGAAACTATATGTGTGTAGGTAAAAGGAGTTCCAGTGCCTTTCTCCTCTGCAGACAGAAGATCTAACACTGGCATTTGCAAAAGGATGTTAAGGCCTCAGGAGCATGACTTGGAGATTAGATGAGAACGTCAGGAGCTGGGGGGAGAACTTTAGACACCTGAAAAAAAAGTTACTAGCAGTATATTAATGTCCTTCCTCAAGGTATGCTGCTGTTTTATCAGGCACACCTATTAGCTGTTTCCAGCCTCTCGTTGTCACCCTGTGGCAGCTTTAACCTTATTCTCTAAAATGATAATGCACTAAAATCAAACTGCCTATTAATGCAGCTAAAAACGTACGCTGCGTTGTTTCTATCCAATTTAGTTATGTTTAAAGATTTGTCAGTTAAAACAACATCTCAAAAACATAGTATTTGGTTCTTGAAATTTAATATTGTAAGCATGTGGAGAGCCATTAGTGGCTGACTTGTGGCACCTTTCATCTCTCATTGCTGTCAGAATTGTGTTTTCCATCTGCACTTTCCCTCGGTGTCTGCCTGGGAATATTACTATTACTAGAGCAGCAGATTGCAGCTGCTGTTTCCCCCCAGTCGAGAGCATCCTCCAGACCGCTCTAACCAGACAATAATGAAGAATAAATGCCTAATGCCCCAATTTGGTAAATTAAATTAAACAATTGAGCATATCCAAAGAAATTAAATGTAGGCCAATAACTCTGAATGGCTTGGAAAACCGTAGAGGGAGAAAAACTATAGGTCCTAGAGTAAAATTGATATATTCATTCAGAAAGGAGTACAGCCTTGACCTGCTGACCTTAGGAGAAATTTTAAGAAATAAGGATGTCAGAATCTGACTAACAGAGCATCATCTACCCCTGCATTTTAGTGAGCGTTGCCTGTGTTGATGTCAGCCACCCCTAACTGTTCCCAAGATGTTTATCCCCACCCCACGCTGTTCGTAAGGGCTTGCTCGGTGTTCATAGCAAAACCAGCTCAGAGGAAAAAAAGGGACCAGGGTACAGGGCACCAACAGAGAGTCACCACCAGTTTCTGGTGCTCGAGCCTCATAAATATAAGTCTGAGCCCCAACAAGCTGCCCTGGGCTCAGGTCGCCCCTGTGCTGTCCCACGTCTTTGTTGGCAAAGGGAAGGAGAAGGGGGGGGCACCGCCAGGGTGTATGTGCATGTGTGTTGGGTGGGGGGTGACTATGTTCTGCTTCAAAATCATTAAACCTCTCCATGCTCGGGCATACAAGAAGATATGTGGAGCTAAAAAGGGCTCTCCTTCTTAACTTCCCTCTTTCCATGCTTACTGGAGGCTTTTGGATGGTGTTTGCATATCTTTCATCCCCTGTGCTCCTAAGGGGTTATTTAGTCCTAACTGCTTGACATTTACTTGGCTTTGGGTCTTTGAATGAACAAGAAGCCAGGCAGGGAAAAATCTTCTGGCACGATTTCATCATAGATGTGGTGATGTTATAGATTGTCCTATTTATTTTCTTTTTCATGTGACTAATAGAGCAGCAAGAGTTTAGAAAAACAGCCCTGGCAAGAAAACTGTCTTTATGTTAAATAATTTTAAAATTAAACAAAACAAAACAGCAAGCACACACACCCCCAAAACAAACAAACAAACAAAAACACCACCAAAGAACCCTGACAAATTTAGGAGCTGGGTTGAAAATGTTGTTCATTTACCAGTTATCATGTCTTTTAGGTCAGCTGCTAAGCAATTAGGTAGGAAGTAGAAATAGCCCCTCCTCAGGAATGGAAGCAGCTAGCAAAACTACAAGGGTCTTCTACCATCTTGAGAATGAAAAGAAATACTATTTGAAATTCTGTAACATTACCATTTTTCTTTTACTTCCTCTCAGCTGGCTGGGTGCATCACATTTTTCCATTCGCAGCTAATCCATAAGGTTTATAAGGATTTACAATGATGCAACATAAAGCTATTCCTTGACCTTCTGTGTTAGAGGGGGCAAGTAATGAAGACAGTGGGGTTTGAGCTGTTTCAATGGTAAGTTTTCCATGGACATAACTGGATATGCACATTACAAATGCCTGAAATACTTGAGTCTGGGCTCTCCTGGGGAACATCTATTTGGCCCAGTATGGCTTAGTGTAGAAGTTCCCCAAATTAGCTCCAAGTGCATATAAAGTCTCGTTCATATCCTGGACAGTAAGTGCATAAGGTATTAAGTACTTTGTCCAGACCAATTCTCATTCCAGTGTTAGTTTATGGATCTGTACTCTGATTTCCGTTGGCTGATGCAGATACGTAGTCTATTTCTGCCCAGAAATAGAAGGTACTGGAAATTTCAGAACAGTCTTGTTTTCTTTGGGGAAAAAAAAAAAAAAAAAAAAGCAGCGTAGCCTACATTTGTGGGTGTAAATGTTTTCATTTATTTTTCTAGCTGATGCTAATCTCACTTAAGATTTGAACATTAAACCCTATTAGCCCAATCTCTTTGGTTTTAAAAGTTTGTCCATTTGACTGTGATGGGAACGGATAGGAGATGGGCAAAGAACTTTTTTAGCAGTAAAATGCATTTGTAAATGTTGCATTAGCAATTTTACCTGCAACCAGATATCCCAGACATATCTCACCAGCACATCTGGCTCTGTTTCTTTTGAGCAAATGTAATAGCTACATATGAGCTTCAACAGGTTTCTTTGACATACCGCTAATGAAATGAAGAATGTGGTCGTTGTAATTACTTTTTTGGAAACAAATAAATCAAAAATACTGATGGATCTAAGTTTGATTAACTACAGATTCTTTCTTCTTCAAAAATTTTCTTGATCTCTTGGCTGATCTAAGAAAGTAGAAATCTGTAGAGGCACTGTACTGATAAGCTGTCTAAAACAGGTATCCCCTGGTAAGTTGTACTAATCAATGGTATAATCAACGTAGCAGGCTACCATGACTGAAACTTCTTTATTTTGTCAGTGCTTCCAATGAATTGTTTTAGATATGAAGCTAAGAGCTTGCTAATTTTTAAATTCTCTAAGTTTTCTTTCTTCAGAAACATTAGGAATCTATTTCTTTGAGAACTCAGCTGGCCATCTGGTCACCCTATTTTGGAGTAATTCTCTTTAGTTAACAGGTCACAGTTTACAGGTTTTGTTCACCTCTGGAAGTATGAAAGGGTGTTTTTTGGGACCATGTGGCAGAAGAACAAGGTCCTCAGAGCCCGGAGTGAGCTAAATCCCCCAATAGGTCAGAGGCATTTATGGCTTATTATATAAACAGTGACAAGGATCAAATAATTTGCACTGTGGACTTTCACACGCTCTAGGGAAATTGCTGAAATTATTAAAAAGTATGGGAAATACTAGCAAGTAATCCATCACCTTCACAAATATTTTTCTCTTTGCATCTAATTCCATGCAGATGTGGGAGAGACGTGGCAAAGATGCTTACATTTGAATCTCTGCTAGAAGGTGAGTTCAAATTTTTTTTTTTTTTTTTTTAATATTCTGCCACCTATTGGTAGCTGTAGGTGCTTTAGGTGTTGTACACGGCACAGTGATATACACAACAGCCAACATAATTCATGTCCCTGTCTCTCTCAATTAACACAATCATCTACTCTTCTTCCCGTGTTCCCATGCAATTTATTCTGTGAAAGTTCCTATGGATCACATTATGTCAGGGGAAACCACCGAAGCATTAAAATGATTCCACTCATTTTTGGTTGGCCTGATGACAAAACAAACTTTCTGATTTTGGACTGTCTTCCACCCTAGTAATATGTCTTAAATTCTGGGGCCTCTCTTACCGGGTCTAATATGAACACTTTGTATAAATCCTGTGTGGTAAAAACATTTAGGAAATCAATGGTATTTCTGTCTATATGTAACTTGAGACATTAATTTCTTTTGTCTATGATGTACCTTGAATAGAATTGGATATCCATTGTGCCCAGAATATATTTTGAGAACTCCCTAATTCTTTGGAAATCATATCAATCTTTACTAGCTCTTTATGTTCAGAAGCAGATAAAGTTTTACTTCACCTTGAGGGAACCTTGGATGAGCTCAGGATTTGCTTGTGTGTTTTGAAGATGAATGGGAAAACCTCAGTGATTTTGATTTTTGTATAATATACCCCATATGTCTACTCTTTGTTCAGAAATCCACTCAACCAAGCCATACACAACATTATCTCATTTTTAACTCATAATGTGCAAGATTAGCATCACTTTAAAGATTTCATTACTCTGGAGGGGAGCAGGGTCAGTCATGACTGGGACTGGCCAGTTCCTCAGAGTTTGTTATTTGGGGTTAATCTCCCTTTAAAGATTTTTATCTGTGGGTGTGAAACTTGAATCTCTAAGACAGCAGATATGGAAGGGTTTGAACTATCTGGTATATGTTGGATGTTGAGTATCTTCGGAAAACAAGAAGAGAAGAATCGGTGTGAAAAGAAGGAGTATTGGGACAGGTAAATACAGGTCAAATTTTCTGGGTTTGTGTGTGAACCAGGCGTTCCAGTCTAGGAAGAAGTTGCAGATGTCAGAAATAGAGTCACAAAGAATGGGAAAGATAAAAAATCATCAGAAAATGTGGGAGAGTAAAGCAGAGTGGCCAACACAAATGTTTACCTGCTAATTGATCCTCAAATGTATTTGGGCACATAAAAAAGAAAGGAAGAAAAGCTTCCTGGTGGTTAAATCACAAAGGAACTGCAGCCAGACTGTGGAGCCAAAAAAAAAAAAAAAGAGTCCAAACTCTAATAAGGGCAAATGTGGAAAGTAAGAGGCCAAACTGTGAAAACAAACAAGAAACTCTTTAAACATCTTGGAGGAGAAAAATAGAGGTTATAGTGTGACAAATGGGTTACCAAAAAATAAAGGCAAAAGGTAATTAAAGAATACTGCTGAGGAGCTCACAGATGTACTTCTGTCAGTCTTCTCTGGGGAGGCTGCTGGGAGGCACCAACTTTCCTTGGCCAGCAAAGGTGACACAGTCCGGGACTGAGGTGCTGCTTTAATACATTTTGCAAGAAATAGATCAGTTGAGGGATAACAGGACACCAAAGCTAGATGACAAAATAGCTGAGGGCTTGGGTTTTGACTCCAGAAGAACTTAGGTAAAAAGCTTTAAAACATTCTCATGTAAGTAGCCAATACGTACTAGGTACAGTGCCTATATTAGATACGTTTATAATGGAAATTAAAGTGGTATCCTCTAAAAGGAATGATGACCCCAATGAAGTACAAGTTAGTGTTCATTACATCTAGGAAAACCTGTAAAAACAATCATTATAGGTGGATGTTCAAAACACTTGGCAGTGGACATGACCTGAAAGAGAAAAAAACAGCCTCTCTGAAGGAAAGATGTACCTCTTTAATCTCTTGATTTTTTGTATTCACAAATGACTGTTAAGGAAGTAGAGAAAGCATGAAATGAGAGGTAAAGTGCCATTCCGTTAAAAGAGGTTAGTGGCCAGAAAATAGAAGCTGCTCTAAATCTAAACCTGGCAAGGTGTCAGGAATGGAATGACCCTTGAAGTGATTGACGGGGAGATCTGGGGGGCTCCTGGCAGTGTCCAGCCTTTCTGAGCAAGCCAGTGAGCCAGCACAGGCACAGCTTCCCTGGGAGGGCAAGCTCCATGGTGTCTTCAACTCCCGGACTACATTCCCCATTAACCCTTCCAGCTGGCTACACCTATGAGGAGGACTTTATTTCCACGGAAAGGCTTTATTTCCGTATCACGCAAGGGACTTTGGCTCATGTGACCAAGCCAGACTTAGCACAGAAACAACACATTCCAGTGTAAACGCCCAATAAGCTTTGGGTTCCGGTGTTAGCAATACTCCTACACCTCCTCTTTTGCTCAGTTGCAATCAAATTTACCACACTGATCTCCCACCCAGGCCTGTAGTTGCCAGGAGATGGTGTTTGGTGCTCAAGTTTCCTCTGTGTTAACTCAGGTGCCCTTTCCCAGGTGGCCGCCATCACCTTGTTCTTCATGGAGTATTTCCTTATAGGTTTGTGGAAAAACAGAGGCAAACAGCTTGCCCATAAGGATCTATAGGAACTCTGTGCTCCTGTCAGACCCACGGCTCCCTAGCAGGCTAGAGAAGGTGGAGCAGAAGTGCAGGACCTCCACAAGACAAAAGAAGGGGTAGAAAACAGCATCGGGAAGGTGTTGGTAAATGCACATCGCTGTGCACAGGAGATGTCTTCTTAATTAATGTCACCACTATTCCAAAGGAAGAGTTGTGTGTCAGGGTAGTATCAATTCACGTATCAACGTAGTCTCAGTTCAGTGAAATTCTGTTCGGTATTGAATAGCAACCAAAAGGGATGAAAAAACAAAGGATATAAATCGTGTGGGGAAAAAATATAAATATATGATTCTATTTCAGAAATTAGTCATTCCCTTTTTTTGAAAGTGCTATTTTTATCCCTTGTCACCAAACATGAAAGGAGACAGCCGAGGTAGAAGTGATTTAGGGATGAAGGAGGAAAATTATGGACTTTCACACAGAAACAAATTCATCTATAACTGACACAGCAACAGCTTTGGGTGCTTTATAATGCATTTAGAAAGGCAATTGGTGCAGCTCTGGGCTGTCTTGGTGGTATGCAATTCTTAAGTTGGAAGAGAAGAAGAGGTAGCTAACAAAAAAAAGGTGTAACAAAATTCTTACCAACTTTCGTGAGTTAGAAGCTGAAAAACTAGAGGAAAAAGTGAAGTCAGGGAAATGTGCCCTTCCAGAGCATACATGTTGGCAGATAAATGGAGCACAGACAAACAAAATAGGCTCCATCTGCACTATGTGTGAAAAAGTGGTGTATGCATTTTTAGATTTTAATCCTAGTCAGCCCATCCGGGTTTATGTATTTGTAATAAAGTGGAGAACGATGTCATCAGCTGGCACTTTTTCAATCAGATGCCATTGTGCTCTTCCATCGCTTCGTTACATCCTTTGAGTAGCTACTAGACAAATTCCAGTTAAACACACCATCCTTTGAGCAAGCTATCTGTGACACTTTCAAAATCACTGAAGACCTGGTCTTGGCTCTGTACATGGACGACACTTGCAGGATCTACGAAACTCTCAGTCTACTGGCTATTGGCAACTGAAAGTAGAACCGCAGTTATGGCTTTCACACTGGTATTGAGTCTGCTGTGACAGAAATTTACTTACTGCTGCTAGTTTTAGTACTGTAAGCACACTAGTTTGTGAATACACTTTAAAATGTCGATTCACATGCAGTAAATGTAAACTCATGCCCCGTTCTATGCAGAACATCCCCGGCAGAAAGTGCCCCTGCTGACCCATCTGCTGAGCAGACCACACAGCAATTCATTTATTTTGCTAGGGAGGGAGAGAGAGAGCATGGAAACTAAAGACTGCAGCACATGTTTTCCTTCTCTCTGCGTGTCTTTTATCCGTTTTCTCCTGTAATTCAAAAGAGTTTGTCGTGGGAGTAATTGATATAGCCTCTGACACAAATTAACAAGGCCAGTACAGCTTTCATTCAGCGATGGTGGAGCAGCTGATGCTAAGCTCATGTATTACCATTTTGCTGGAGAGGCTGCAAGTAACTGCAAAAAAACTATTTTCCTTATAGAAGAAGTTTCATGGGAATTGATGTATTTAATGGGGAGTGAGGTTATTGGGGTGGACCCTTGATGGGCAGTGCAGCAGGGCCAGGCTGTGGCTATAACTCGCCAGCCAGGAGCTGCTCGGGGAAGAGTTGCCAAAAATCCCAGGTTGACTGCTGCACCAGTCACTCCTAGCCACGGGATATAGGTGGAGAGCTGGGAGAATAAAAGCGTGTGTGGGAGCAAACACCCTCGGGGAGGGTGCTCAGCAGATATAAAGCAGACTCCAAACATCTCTGATTGCATGAGGGGCCAAGGAAGCTGAGGAAAAGGACTGGGTAAATCTCTCTTCATAGACCTTGTAATCCTCCCATGAAAGGAGGCAAAAAGAAAGAAGAAAATCAAATAGTCACTCTAGAATTTCAAAGCCAGCCTATGCAATTGGGTTGCACAGAGTGACTAATTGCATGCTCCTGAGTGCGCTAGATGCACTTGAGAAAGCCTGTGCCCACATGAGCTGGTTCTCCTGCATGCTGTGCTACACGCAACCTTCTGCAGGTCATCGTGGGCTCTGGGTCACTGCTACGCCTGCAAACCAGGCAGAGATGGGCACAGGGATGAGCTCTAGCACTCGTAAACCCACCTTCTAGCATCCCTTCTGTTGCTCTCCCCAGATGTGCCAGGGCATGGCTGGAAGGACAGCAAGAGCCAGAGGCCACCTCCGTCTGGCATGATGGTCAGGCCCTCTCTTCTGGGGTATGAGTTAGCACCGTAGTCTACGGGTGCCAATTACACCCTGCCATTTTCTCTTAGCATCCCCCAAAAGCCTCTTTTACCACTGAACGTGGGTGCCGCTGCGGTGACCGAGCAGGAAGCGCATCACTGCTGGCTTCAAGAGTGAGCTCGCGATGAGGGCAAACCTCTTCTCGCGTTCCGTCCGCGCAGCTGCAGGAAAGATGTGCCTTTGCGGTTCAGCTGCAGGAAAATGTCACATAGTTTGGGGTTTTTGGTGCAATTTGGTTTTATGAGCAAGTTCCTTGCCATTGTGCTTTGCTGTGGTGTGGGTACTGATGCTGAATCTGTCATCAAAGCCCATAGGTTTCTGCTGCTCCTGAACCAAGCATTCATAGCACATGGATTGGACTTCTGAAATGGTATTTTTCTTATGTAGTAACCCACCAGACCTTAACTTTGTGACTGTCTTTGTACAAATTGGCTGAAATTACTGTGTACAGCACTTCAACGTATTTTGGTTAGCTACATAAATAGTTTGTCTATGAAGCAGTCACCTATTTTCAGTTCGATGAAGTGGGCAGCACAGGCATGGTAGCCGCTTACAAATACCTGTATTACAAAAGACTCCAAGAGTGACGCTTTAAACTGTGTTCATTCCAGAGAAGTTAACTCATAAGAAGAAGCATATGTGGATTAAAAAAAAAAACCAAAAAATGAAAGGTATGATTATACTTAACATCATTCACCCCACGCCTTACTTTTCAGAGCCAAAGCTCTTTGCAATCCTTTCTTGTTCAAATCTCACCTCCAGACTTGTCTCAGATACATTTATCCTGCTAGTTGTCTCTCTCACACTGTTTAAACGTACAAATATTTTTGGCTCAGCTTGCAGCACCACCATGAAAGCTGCCTGGCATGGCCCAGTGAAGACCATCTTTATCTGGTTTTTAACTTTGGCAGAGTTTCATTACTGGGAATGACATTTTCCCCGCTGAAGACTGCGTTAAGCTGATTTGTGTATGCGTGTGTGAGAAACACAGGGTAACCTGTGGAGTAAAGCTAGCTGGAAATAGATTATTTTAGTACTTTATTTTTGTTCTAGGAAAACTTGTTTCATTTATACTGTCTTCATGCCTGAGAACAGGAACTCAAAAATTGGCTGTGTTATTTGGGTGAAGCAAGCAGGTCTGTCAGCCTGATGTTGGCGATGTGCTTTTAGCCATCCTCATGAAAATCTGCTGAAACTTGGCCAACTTGTAAATCCCAGGGGAAAAAAAAAAAAAAATCTGTTCACTTGCGCTCAGCAGCATGTGTGAGCAGTGGCGAAGTTCTCCGCGGTGCCTGTCAGCACCGGGCAGGAGGGGTCGGGGTGGGCTCTGCTCCAGTTGTCCCTTCTGGCTGCTGCCAAGTTCTCCTCCTGGCACTTCTGCCGTCGTAGGTTCAGAATGAGAGAGCTGTGATCACCTTTTATGCTTCCTGTACTGCACTTCCTACGGCGGTGTCTGAACCTGATGAAAGGTTGTGGATTGCTTTGCAATAATAATAATAAATAATAATAATAATTTTTTTTTTGAGCTAGGTTTTGACGGTATGGTAGTTAAAATATGGTCAGGAGACCGTAATGCTATCATAAGCTGGTGGTGAATGCATGGTACAAATCCTTGCCTGAGCCAGTTTGACTTGCTGCAGGTAGAATGAGATGAGCTTGGGATTTTGAGCTGTCATCCTCTATCCGTAAGAAAATATCCTAAATTTTTGTTTCTTTCTGGCTGCTTGCTATGCAGGTGATTTTTGTATGGTGGTTGAATATGCCAATGGATGCTTTTCACAGAGAAGAGCAGTTTAAGATTTATTGCCTTTACTATAATTTTTGACTGAGATTAATTTTTTTAATAGACCTGAGGAATTAAAGTCAAAAGTCATCACCAATAACTAAATATTGCACTAATATCTTATTTATATTAACTGCCAACGTGAAAAGTCAACACTGCAATCAGTTCAAATGCGTAAGAGGTCACACTCACTATAAAAAAATCTGAAAATCACTGAACAGAAGAGACCTTATTCTTTTGTTTTCCATCACTAACAGCTAGTGCGATTCGCAGGAGTTGGCAGTTATGGGAGTTTACCAGTTACTTGCAGGCGTGTGCAGTTTGCAAGACAGCCGAATATTACAGGGCTTCTAATTGATTTGAAAAAGTGTCACCACAAATGTTCTCTGCTCTATATTTTATGTATGACCAGTGTAGATCAGCACACCGCTTCAGGAGAGGAAAATCTGAAAGTGAGTACCAGAAACAGACTGGAATAATAGCACTTGTTCTGTAATATGATGCAATAATCCACAGAGTATTTGATATAAATATAATCATTATATAAAATATAAATAAAGTCTGGCTAGTTTTTTCACCTGCATAGTAAGAGATGGAGAGCCAAGACCAAGCTCGGGACCTTAGATCCAGCCTCCCAAGTAAGCCTGAGTTGAAGCACAGACATCCCAGTTACCAGCAAATAGTGCTTCTCTTTTGGGGACACACAAAACGCGCTGAAGAGGCTCAGGGAGTGTAATCGTGAGTTAAAACTGGTTGGGTTTTGAGGGAGAGCCATTGATTTTTACAGTTCTAGCTATGACGCCACTTAGACACAGAAGTGACCGTTCCAGCTTTCTGTCATGTCCCTTGCACCAATATTTCCACCGGTATCAACGGCGACTGGGGCTCAGTTGGGTGTAATCTCCCCAGGCTGCAATTATCCCTTGTACAATAGGGATGAGAACAATCCTTGCCGGCTGTCACCTCCACGTCTCTATCTGTACCGGCCCGCGCTGTAGGATCCCAAGCTTGGCTGAGCTTCTAAGCAATTTGGTAACACAAATAAACATAGATGCAGCCGTTATTTACTAAAGACGACAGGGGCACAGCCACCTCGCAGACATTTTAAATCCTCTTAATATTTGCATTTATTTGTTTTTAATCCTCAGTGCCATAGAGTTCATGAAATGGATGTGGAACATAAAAGACAGGGAGTTTTGGTCCTTTCAACTGGATGGGAGAAATCCAGAAAACCAGGTTTACCGCTCGGATTCCTAAGCGCTTCCCTACTGCTGTACAATTTCAAAGCACATACGTTCTCTCTTAAATCAAGGCTACTGTTTGCTTGCTGAACAGTGTCCAATAACACATCAATATGGAGAAATCTAGGGCGGTCTTCTGCTGCTCATATATCTTCTTGCCATCCTTTGAATTTGAGAAATGGCAGAAAGGGAGCTGATGGTCGAGTCAGTGGGAAAAAACCAGAGTTTTGCGGTCTGGTCCTTCCCTTGTCCAGTGGCCATTACTGTCAGCGTTGGGAGTTTTCTATTCATTTCAGCTGATCCTGGAAGCTTTGGGGTCCTTTCTGAGTGATTTACTTTCACGCATCTCTGCTGAAAAGCAACGGTTTCTTTTTGGTTTTAGCTTCTCAGTTCTCTACAGAGTCCTGTCACAAGGAGGTATTAGCTTTTTTTGATGTAAAATACAGAATATGAAACAAAATTGACCTGGTATCTTGAATGAATGGATAACTGTGCAGTACCTGAAAGTGTGAAGATTCCCAAGCCCCAAGGAATTATTGCTGTTTTGCTATTTCTTATATAGGGCTACATCCTGCCTTCCTCATTAATTGAACACAACTGCTAAAACATCCTTTACAATAAGCACTTCTTCATACCAGACATATTTCCTGGATCTATAAAACAGCTTTTAGAAAGGGAGAACTGTATTTAAGGAAGACATTAATATAGTTCCACAAAATGATGCTTGCTGACATATGGAGCACTTTTTGAATAATTCACTTTGAAATTAACACTATAATACCATTTACCTTTTAAGTCCTATTTACTGGAGCTGCAAAGAATTGTTCTCTGGAGATGAGGATAACGGCAAACACCAGACTTTCAGGCCTTCTTTGGTTTAATAAAAAGAGTCAGATGATTTCATGCAAAGAAAACCAGTAAGCAGTGAAAACGGTAAAAATTAGAGGGGACCAATGCCAGCCTCTCCTCCGCCACCAGGCCACACGTGTCCAGCTTGTCGGTTTCGGCAGCCGAGGAGGCTTGCGGAGGTCCTGCCCTCGGACGCGCGCTCCCGTGCCAGAGTTTGCTCCCCCCTCGGCTGCGGTGACACGACCGTACGGGGGACTGAGCCGTAAACCGGCTCACTGGAGTGATCTGGGTTAAGTTTAATCCTCAGGAAAACAGGGATTATTTCAAATGCAGATAAGTTGCATGCTGTGATTTGCAGGGCCACCCCGCAGACAGCCGGCCGAGCCCCGCCACAGCTCGGAGGTGGCCACCGGGCATCCCGGACCTGGTGTGGCTCAGCAGGCAACCGCTGCCTCTGCCACAAATACCGCGGCGAGGAGCATCCCAGAACCTCCTCCATCGAGTCCGAGCAAAGTACTGGGTTTAAAAGTTTGGGTTTATCTTCCTTTTCCCTCCTTCCCTTCCACCTTTCTGCCGCGGCTGGAGTTGGTGACGTGGTTTAGGTAGAAGGAAAGAAGGGGCTGCTGGAACTTCTGCCCGTTAAGATCGGCTGCAAATTTCTCACTTGAACATTTGCAGCAATGAGTGCTCATAACATCACAGCTGCAACATGATTTTCATGCGATTCGTTAATTACTTAGTCAATTTTAGGTGTAAACAATGAAGAAAGAATGGGATCTTGGTGAAGTGCTTTTCTCATGATTTCAAAATGACCTTTAATATGAGTCTCTCTGATTGACAACAATTACTATGGATGTTGACTTTTGGAGGCAGAGTGCTAAATTTTTTATTCATTCCACACCTGTTTAGCACTACGAGCAAGAGTGTTTCACTACGGTCATTTGATGTTGTTCTTTGACTGAAAAGACTCAGCCAATGAGGATAGCCCAAGCTGCAGCTGATTTTTTTTTGCTGAGATAACAGTACAGAGCAGCGATGGATACCCATTTCCCGTTACACTTCATGCTGGCATTTTTTTTATTTCCCATTTTGGTTAGCTTCAATATTGTCAAACTCAAACATTCAAAAAATGGTGAGTCAGCTTATAAAAATATTGAGATTGGTTTCACTTTATGTACCTGTGGGGTTTATTTTCTTTAGTAAACCCTAAGATATAAAAGCATAAGATGAAAAAGTTATTTAGAAGCGTGCAGGCTGAGCTATTTGCCTGGTCCGAAGATTGCGGGAACTGGGACCTTACCATTCCCTGCCACTGTCATCCAAGGCTGCTGATAATCTGCGAAAGCTGGCACCGCTGCCACACTCAGCCCAGGATAACCTGTACAGAGTGTCTTATATTTTCATTTAGCTGAAACGTAAACCCACTTATCTGCGCTCCCTTTCAGGTATACCGGTCACAGCGTACCTTGGCAAGAGTAAGAAATTGTCTGGTTCAGACCGCTAATGGGGTTTTTTTTTAGAAACTCTCTTCAGTGGGAGTCACAAATTCTGCATCCCTATATAAGTGGAGAAATGGATAATAACATCTAGATTTGTCTGAATTCTATATAACCCGGAGGGATCAAGTTTGATTCCCTCCCTTATTTACAATGATACAAGGAAAGCATTTCAATTCTCCAAATGCTCCCTCATGTGGCTTCTTAGTACTAATACTGAAACATTTATGTGTTCTCGGAGATTACAACTCTATGCCAGGAAATAGGCTGAGACAACATAAGAGGTATTTCATGCGACCTTTGACATTAGAAAATTATGGTTCCGGATCCTACATGTAAAATGTTTCACTTTTATGTTGCTAAATTAGCTGGAACGCAGTTATATGTGCTTGTGCCCCCATGTTGGGGGAAGGGAGAAACCTGTGCTTTGATCAGGTCTGCCCACTAGATTATCTCATCAGATGTCATGGCAATAGGTAAGGGATAAAAATCTGAAAATAACGGAACTACTTCAGTGTAAAATCTGAAGAAGTGGAAGTCCGGTGTACACAGCATCCAAGAAGAAGTGTATTTGCTTAATGCACAGCCTCATTTCCACAACACTTGCAAGGAGAAAAATGCAGAAGGTGAAGAGAGAAAAGGAGGTGGAGGGAGGCAAATGTGCTGTTGCTTTGAAACTGCAGCGGAGAGGAGGATGACTTTCTCCTTCACCACGGCTTGGGAGATGCTCCTTTGAGCTCTGACACTTCCCGTCTGGTTACAACGTGGGAAGCCACTGCTGAATCTCGGTAAGCAGGTGGCAAAGCAATTCGTGTAAGAAATACTCTTATTTCCGTTCATCTTAATGGCCTAGTCATCTAATGACCTGGGACAGCGTGGCTTCTTTTCTTTTCTTTAATGATAGCTCTATGTAATGATAGCTACTCCTGGCTCTGCCTTTTCTGGTGCTAGTGCTGGCGCTGCGTGATGAGCAGGGACTCCACCGCCGGGTAGCTTAACCTTGGCAGGTGGGGACGGACGGCACGCGGGCTGAGGGCTTCTCCCCTGCCCTGCTGTTCCCGTGCTGGACTGTAACGTTAATGAGCAAGGAGTGATGAAGGCCTGACAGTCTTCTGGTATATGAAAATCTCCGGAGTAAGAATCTTATTTTCCTCCTCATACTTCAACATGGGAGGGACATGACAATGTATCTCGTGAATTTAATTGGAGAATAGATTGCCCAAGAGGACTCCAGGTTCAGCAAGCACCTCTCACCAGTCATTTACACTGAATACAGGCAAGGGAGGGGAAAGGTACGGGTGAGACAGAAAGCCCAACTGTACCAAAGAGAAGACGTGTTTAGGGAAAACATTTTGGTGTCCATCTTCAGAGCCCTCACCTGACCCCAAAGCATTTGCATGGTATGCAAAAGCACATATGCAGGTGTTTTGGTGTGTATTTTTGCCTGAGGTAAAGAAAAATAGTATTGCTTTTAGGTCACTTAGGCAGTCTGGGAACACTTGCTTTACTTCTCCTCTGTCTCACACGTCCTTTTGGAAAAGACAGGTTTTACCTTGAGGAGGTTGATTCTGGAGTTGCTGGCTCCCTAGAAAAAAAAAAAAAGATTAAAAATCAAAGGACTGTAAAGTTAATATGTTTCATATTGGACAAAATATTTCTCTCAACCAGAAACTTTTCAATTTGTTTTTGAGCTTTTAAAGCCTCTACAAATAAAATTCTCTGACCCCGGAATGGTTTCTTTTGAACTTGGATGAAAAAATCTGGCAAAAGCGAGAGTCATCTGTGAGCATTTTGGGAACACAGTTCTGCAGTTTTCACTGATAGAAGTTTTAACCAGAAATGTCACCTAGCCTTTCTCAGGAGGGTATGGTAGGTGGCCATGCAGTCCGTATCCAGATGCTGTCATTGAAAATGTTGCAGAAACATACAGTGTTGAAACCTCCCCAGCAAAACTCTTTGCAAGATGATGATCTGCCTGTAGGCACCCGGAAAAATGTGTTCAACATGCACTCACGCTGTTTGGTATCACTTCTAGCTCTTTGGGAAAGTAAGCCAATGCCAAAAGAAATGCAGCCATTTGGGGGAAGAAAAAAGTTTTGCATGTTGGGGGAAAAAACCCGGTTACTAACTAAAATCTCCATGCTATTTAAAATACCTTTCATCAAAATACTTTGGGTTTGATCAAAACAATATTACAGGATCTTTTCTTCAGGAAATCTCGATGTCTTTGTTTTCATCTGGTTTTCTGACCTGTTCTGCAGGTAACTGAAGTTTTGTACTCATTGCTGAGGCAGATAGCCAGCATATTTGGGGGAATCTATAAACCAGAGAAGACTCTTTTCTTTCACAGGAATATGTCAGACTTCAGGAGTTATTGCTGAACACAGAGAATGGGGCCTTTCTGAAAGAACAAAACATGAGGTTGTTACATCTTTGTTTGCAGATATGCCCTACTCATTGTGACAAAATGTTTATAATATGTTGAAGCTGAGAAAAAGTGTTGAGCCTGCCCCATCTTATAGGAAATTGCAGACGAAGACCTAGCAGAGCATCTACTCCTAAAACCACAAGGCAAAAGGTTTCAGGCCCCATCTCACTTCACGTGACACTTCTCAGTTTTGGACAGTAAAATCTAAACAGGTCAATGATTAATAACTGGGACTGACCTTTTCCAGGGGTAGCGCCAGATTGATTTATTATAGCAACTACTGGTCTTTTTTTGGTGAAAACACAGTAAAGTATGAGGGGTCCAGGGCAAAAGACAGAAGTTAGTTTGATAGATGTTTCAGACACCTGCCAAGCAAAATGTGAGGGGAATGGAAGTCAAACACCAAAAATCAGTAAAACTCTTTCGCTTGTGCTAATTAACAATGATATCTAATTTGGACGCAGTGTTAAGTGTAGCTGGATATGTAATAGCAGTATATACAAAGGTTTTGTTCCTCCTTCTTTCTTGCCTGTTCAAATATCCCACTTTCAGTAACATTATGAGATTTTGTTGTTATGTCAATTTGAAATCTGGCAATTATATTAAATACAGCATCCAATGTAGTTACCGCCAAGCCACGAGCATCAGGGCTCTTACCTAGGCCATCATTCAGTCACAGGAGAATTAGGAGCAAATCCGCACCGCAGCCTTGCTCTCGGATTGCATGGCCAGTCTGGTGCGTAGACAGTTTAGCAAGGTAGGAGGGTGTACGAGCCATATACCAAATACGCTGGTATTTACATTATTCACCTCTTCAATTAGTCATTTCACTTATGACCTTATCCAGCTTTCAGCGGTTGCGATAGTCGCTGCTTGCAGGTGCTGCTTCGCAGCGGAGCAGGTGACAGGGTCAGCCCGTTGCCACCTCTTCGGCAATACTGAATTTTGCCCTTTGTAAATGAATGGCCTCTTCCTTCTGCTTGTCACAGCCGCAGCAATATGGCAGTGCTAAAATGCAAATGGGAGGGACTAGCTCGTGATAACACGCGTCTGACTGAAACTTGCTGGGAGCTGCTGGTAAACAAAATGCAAATGAAATATTCAAAGTTTTTTTGCAAAACAGCTAAAGCAATCTACTTCACTTTTGTGTTTAATTGGTCTTACCAGCCAGTATAGCATCCTCATAAATTCACTGCGCTCCATGACCTGAATTCATACTACTTGCGTGTGAAGTACCCAGAAATTATATGATTCACTGTTTTGTGTTTATTCGGGTGTTATTCACATGAGGTCCTTAAAGCGATGTGAAAAATGTATTTACATCGCAAGAATATTAAAAATAGGCAACAGGGATTCTAACACTGGGAATTAAGAGGGCTCAGGGACTCCTAATAAAGACACCAAATACAATAGAAATTTTAATTACTAAAAAGGCATATGTAATTCTCCGTTTCTGTAATCTCACGTCCAGTGATGCCAGCATGTGTATACGTGATTTAGACTACTTAGGCACCAATCCAAAGAAGCAAATACCACCAAATCTACCATTATTCACTGACCTACTCATGTTTTGCATGCCACTTAGAGAAGAAAACAATGTGATTTTTAAAAAAACCAACCAAACAACAAACCCAAAACAAAACTACTTTTAAATGGTATCTATCATCAAAAATCCCAAAGACTGTGCCTTTTGGAAAGCTTTCACCTGAATGTTTATTCACAGTAAACCTCATTTCACCTCTTTTGCAAAGTAAAGGGGCTTTACAATAGCCATAATTTCTATTTAGAGCTACCTGAAGACCTCTGGCTATGGCTGGGGCTGTGTAAAAGGCTGTCAGTTTAAATGACAACTAAGACCCAAAGGGCTGTGACTGATAAGCAGGGATGACTTAATCTGGGATGAATAGTGATTTCTCAGGCAGAAGTCCATGCTGTCCTTCTTCCCAGCCGTGCTAGGGTGGTGGCTCATCTCTCCATGTGGCAGCTACTCACAGTCTGGAGTTTACATTGAGGTAAACCTGTACCAAGTGTAGGTTTCTTTCCTACGCTGGGTTGTGTAGGTTTCTTTCCTACACTGGGTTGCAAACTGGCGACTCAGCAGCTACGTTGTGAATAGCTGAGGCATCTCTGCAGACAGATGCTTGAAGGACAACTGGAGGCAGCAGCCACAAAAAGCATCACAAGATAAATCATTCCCCCTTGTCATTCAGACCCCTAAGCATATTTTAGGGAATATTAGTTGCATGGACGAACAGGGCCACAAATACATTACAGTGCTTTAAGTACTAGCCCAAACATGTGAAAAGGGTTGCTGTTACGTAAGGCCATTAAAATGGGTAGAAGTTATGTGGCTGAAATCCTGGGTATAGAAAAACTTTAAAAAGCAGCGATCACAGCCTGTTACCTTGTGATTTTTCTTTCCTTTTTTTTACCAGCCTGCTGGATGGTCATCACCAAAAAGCCAGTGCCATGCTGCACAACTTACTCTAATATCATCAGAGCACAGCAAAAATACTTCACATAAAACGCCTATAAAAAAAGCCAGACTAATGAAAGTATAGAGCATTCAAATATTATAATGGCTGTTGGGACTGATCTGAAGCCATCGCAAGTCAGGTGAAGAGCATTTATTTTGAATTCCAGCTTTTGTGAAGTGTTGGGAGTGTGAAGCTAGTAGCAGTAAAACAGCCCATGTTCTAATTCAATTCAGTTCATTATTAACAGTTAGTTTGGAGTACCTGTGTAGAGGTCTCACTCAAAGGAATTCTGTCCCCCTGCTCGAGCTCCATGATAAAAGGAAGCTCCCTGCAGGATGTCGCATCCAGTTCTCCTTCCTGATAAACATTGCAGGCGGCAGCTAGAAACACTGGCTGGCCTCTCTCACCCCCAGACGTTTGTGGTCTCGTTCCCCCAGGAGAGTGCCCAGCTGGTAGTTGTCCTCAAACCACCAAGTTTAAGCTAAGAAGCACAAGCAGAGATTCTTTTTACTAAGAAAGTGAGTAAAACAGGGCTTGTGAAAGACCAGTGGAGCCTTGGCCAGAGTGCTAGCTGGTATAAATCACACCACACTCCAGGAGTTGGTGGAGTACCCTGCCAGCAAGATCTCCAAACTTTTGGGTTTCTTTTTTTCTTTTTTTTTTGAGGGGGAGGAATTTCAAACAGAGCCAGGACCATAACCTAGGTATCTCAGCTCCTTGCTCCTTGCTGTAATCGTTAGACGAGTTCTTCTAAAGATGAAGTGCTGTGGTAGGATCAGTCCTGTACATGGCATACATGCAGACCGATGAAGAAGTATTTGATCTGAGGTGGATCAAGCTGAGCATTTTCTGCTCTGTTGGGTTTAATTTCAAAACAAACAAAAAACTGGGGACGTGTTTTGAGTTCCCTCTGGCGCGTGATGCTCTGTGACTCCTGAGCCCCTGGCCAGGCTGCAGTGCCGTCAGAGGGTCCTGCCTCTCGCTTGGCCACTGATCTCCTGCAAAAATGGAACAATCGGAAACTGCTGGGTCTAAAGCTGCTGCAGTTCAGCTCGCTTTTATGTTAGCCGTGGCCCTTATTTTCTCCTTATGTGCATTTTATGGGTCTGTGGAAGAAAAAGCTAACTCTGAGGTTAGAGGCCATTGCGTAAATCAGAGACATGTGGTTTTTATCGGGGACACTATAGTACATTCAAATAATAATAAAATCAGTGGCACAGACGTCGCTCTGGGGCTTTGAGTCCAGATTCTTCTCTATTATTGTGATGTAAATCTGGAATAATCGGGAGATACTTGGTACCTTTGAATATTTGATCTTATGCTGAACTTTAGGACAGAAGAACATTAAACATAAGAGAAATGGAATCGCTGGAACAGGTAAAATAAAAAGGTGCTGAAATAGTAGTTTAAAGGTAAAACTTAAAAATAGGAATAGAAAACCTATATTTTTTTATCTAACTTGTACAGAAATGCTGAGTTAGTTTGAAAAAAAATGCTTACCTTTAATACTGGAGTTACTCTGCTGATTGGATAGAGGGGAGGAAGGGGTGGAGAATGGGTAAGAGGAGAGAAAGAGAGAAAGAGGTATTTTTTAAGGTAAACTGAGTTGGGCTCGTCAAAGGCAACATGCAATGGCAGACAAAAAGTGCTGCTGTGTGGATGATGCGGAGAGAAAAGATGCTGGAATCCCACTATTGACTATGAAAACAGAGGGTGGGTGACTCAGGTCAGTTTAAGAGAGGATTTGAATCAAGAAGGAAACTAATATGCTCTTAAGGAAAAAAAAAAAAAAGCGGTGGAAGAATGGAAGAAAGTGGCATGTTTGTTAAGAACATCTCCTTTTGGCAAGAGTGAGTTTGTACTGCAAAAATCAGTCCTAAGCATGGATCCTAAAGAAAGTGATGCTGCCTGAAGTTCACTGACAGCTTCTGATTATTGCTACCTGGAACTGCAGCTGAAAGGGTAACATGGAGATGAAAGAGTGTGTATTTTACGGCCAGTCTTCTGAACTGCCTGCAATATGTATTTGTAGGAGTTAATTGAAAAATAGCCAATCTGGAAGAGATTTTTTTTCTTTCAGGCTCCTCTGAAGTTCATTCCTGAAACCCGTTAGTCACCAAGAGAGAAAGAAAGCGGGAGGGAGAGAGTGGTTAAGACAAGTCTAAGGAAGGAGAAATTATGACTAAGAAGAAAAAAAGGAGGACAATATTTTCAAGATGGAAAAGTTAACAGCTTTCAGTAAGACCTTTTTTTTCTTTTAAAAGATTCTATTTGATTTCCAATTACAAAAAAAAAAAAAGTTAGGATAAGTCAGTGTGTTCATATGTGGGTGTGTATAGTGATGATAACAACATGCTCTTAAAAATTCTGAATTATTTGTGCTTTCCACTTGGTCCAGCCACGGATCTGGATCCCTACAGGTCCTGGCCCCTGTCTTTAATCACTGACTCATTTTCCAAACAGAAGAGAGATATGTATAACTTCACAAGATTTGTAGTATATGCATTTCCTATTAACTTAATAGGTAGGCATGGTTTACTTGGTTTTGCCTTGTAAGTGCCATACCTAGCACAGCTCGTAAGCGTATCGGCAACCAGCTTCCACCAGGCTCAATTATCGATTGTTCCCAATACCAGCTATGGAGGTTAATATTATTTTTCATCATCTTTCTCTTATAAAGTAATTTATAGGGAATGTTCTCATATACAGCAGTATTTTGGAAAGCACTTTCCAAGGCATCCCACAACGTGAGTCAAGCATGCTCCAGTTTATACCACACTTCATATATCTGCACTGACTAGGGAAGGAGATTAAAGTGGTCTTTCATGTACCCGTCAGTCTCTTCTGTCTGGAGATGTTTGTTTTTAAGCAAGATAAATAGAAACACATTAAAACTTGAGCATGGGACTGTATATGAATGGCTGGATGGTTCATTGGGAAACTTTACCTGCAAAAATTCCCGATGAGAAAATTGCTGATGTTTGTTGCAGAACATAATGTGGAATAATAACATATAAATATATGAATACATAAATATGTATCTAAATAAATCAGTCCCATTACGCAAAATACAAGCCACACAAGATAACCAGGAAAAAAGTATTATCAAAATACGAGAAGGGGTTTTTTTCTTGGTTTTTAATACACTGTAGTAATGTACTTTATCTTTTCCATAATGACACAAGGTTAGAGCGACAAACAAGCTAGTAGCCCAAACACAAAAACAAATATATAATTACTGCATCTGGAAGTATGTGCTTTTTTTTGTTAGGATTTTTTTTTTAAATCTGTGGGTTTATTTCTTTTCTTCGCATTCTAGACCAATATAGACCAGCCACTACATTTCGTATCAAAGAAAGTGTGACAGGGCCAAATTCTGAGATGTACACGGGTGATTTAAGGTACAATAAACTCTGTCACACTCTCTGTTAGATCATCAAAAGCCTAGAATAATTCACCAGTACAGTGATTTTAGTTCAAACCCTTTCATGTATAGAGGTAACATCCACTTTTTCAGTTATGCTTAAAATTCCATTAGATATTATCCTTTAAAAATATGATAATTGTTTCAATATGACAAGCTTATTTATTTTACTGAATGGGTTATAAATTATAGCTAGCTAGTATGTTGGCTCGTTTGACAGCATCCGGATTCACTCTACATGTATTGCAGAGTTCAAGCCCGGACATGTGAAGGATACAGCATTGATTCATTTTTCTATTCTAGCAACAGTAAATGATAAAGTAATTTGATTAGTGGCTTTTAATTTGAAGAATTATTTTATTTTCTTCATATCATGTTTTATAGGTATCATCTTGTTTGAGATACATGTTCAGCATCTCTTAAACAGAGTTTCATCAACTTTTATTTGAAAAGAAGTTGAATCTAAGTGATTCTTTCCATCAAAGTTAGTAGACCTTTGCTGTGTATTTTCCTATAACCGCAGCAAAATCTTTACACTCTACCTTCAAAGAAACAAAGCTTCTAATCAAGATTAGGATTTTGCTTGGTTTAGTATAGTTCATGATATTTGATTTCTCCAGCAGCAATTTTCCATAAGCGTTGTCATCGGAAGGTTCAGTCCCTCTCCTATACATACCAAACCCACCAGGCAGAGGGATGCATCCCTCCTCAAACATTGGCAGTGGCTGGATAACCAGAAAAGCAGCAAACCAAAGATCTGCCCCTTTTTCTTCTTGCAAAATCAGATAAGGATCCTGAAGACTGATGGGACTGGGAATGCTGCTTGACCACAAGTGCCAGATCAGGCCATAAAAATATTACTGAGCACGAGTTTTTAAATAAAAGCAAATTACACCTTCTTTACCTCTGGTGAGACTTGTGTGTTAGTAGCAGCCATAGCATGGCTGCTATCCTCCATCAGCACCATGATTAATTAGAAAACCCTTGGAAAAAACATCAGACGAGGATCAAAAATACTGTACCAAGAATGTTTCCCTAGCAAAGAAATGTGCTGCTGAACACCACAATCTGTTTCAGTTTTGACAGAAAGATGTTTCTTGAGAGTTTGCATCTGTAGAATGAAAAAAAGTGTTTTACAGCTATTTTTATAACAGTCTTTTTTATGCATTTCCTTTGCAGTTTAATAATATATTTGTTCGTCTCCATATATTTCAACTGCTGTGCAAAGATTTCCGCTGATATGCAGGGTGGGGGTGTGTGGGAGGGGGAAATTCCTGGTTTGATTTTTGGTTTCCCTTGATTCTTAAAAGAGAAGGGAGGCCTGAAAACTTTTCAGAAAGGATATTTTTAAGAGCGTATTCAACACTTGGCATTCAGGTTGTCTAGCCTTTTTTTATCCTGGAAGACACTATGGATCACTGGAGAGCTATTAAGCTTATGACATCAAAGGTGCCATGGAAACAAAACCTGATTAAGAGTGATTTTGGTTAGTCTGTTTTAAGCTTTTTTTTTTTTTGCCTTTTTTTTTTTTTTAATGCTAACTCAAATGTTTGAATGAACATCTGGAAGAAAAAAAACCAACAAGGGTTTCCTCCTCTTGTTATAGATTCAGTTCTATTTGTCTTCCTCATCAAAGGCTGCAAGGTCCATCCCTCTACGTCTTATGAGGAATGCTTCTAGAAACCAGATGACATCAAACTTCCCCAGTATTTCTCAAATAAGGGAGAACAAGCACAGAAAACGGTACCATTGCTGTGGCCCAAAACTGGCACTTATTTTTTTTCTGATTTGACTGGGAGGCAAGCCAGTTTTGTTCTCTCTGACTCCCTAGAAGGGATGGGCTAAATTAGCTTTAGGAGGAGATTCCCCCTTCATCACTCCCTGACATGAAACCCAAGTCCTCTTCCTTACGTGGAGTCTCGGGCCAAGACAAATAGCCTGAATGTCTACTCCACTGAAACCAATGGGTGCTCTGCAAGTAACTTCAGAGACATATAGATTTAACTTGTAATGAAGTCTTCTTTGGCCATCATTTACCTTTTAATTTCCTAAAGATTTTTTCTAATATTTTTACAGTTCGTGCATACTCAATTGGAAGATTTGTTATTCTTTTTGGTCTGAAAACCAGCATCACGCTTAAATGATATCTGATAGTGGCTGGGTATTTAACAGCCGTTCTTCCTTCCTCATGCCTTAGTTTCAGTCATTCTCTGGCTTTGCCCAAACCTTTCTTACAGAGTCATTACAGCCACATTTCTTCCCAAGCCAGAGATCGTTTCCCACATACCTGAAACTGATTTCGCTCTGAGTTTCAGGTGGTTCATAGCTCCCTCTTTCCATTGTGAATAGCATTGTTTGTTCATTTTCTCTCCTTTCCTTTGGAATTTTCTGTATTACCCTGATGCCAGCTTCAGCTATCCCTCATGTCCTTCCTTTTGAAGAAAATGCTGAGTTGGCTGAATTCCAGTTGGTTGTTCAAATATTTAACCTTACACTCACCAAATACACTGCCCTCACCCTTGTGCTCTGCTGGTGTTCTATAGCCTCTCAGTAACACTCCTCCAGGTTGTTTAAATGGGTGGTTGAGTATTTGCTCTTTTGCATGCATTTCTGAATTGCATGACGTGAGACACACGCATTGAAAGGACTCTGTCGCATGTTCCTGTTCTGTTAGAAAGAGACAATGCTGTTCAGAGCCTTGCCCGAAGCACTGACCAAAGCCAGAAAACAGTAATGAAGATCCAGTCCCAGTTCAGGTGTCACCATCACTAAGGGTATAAGTCAGGAGCGGTCATGCTGAGGTGAGAAGAGTTATACCCGTACAAATTCTGTATTTGCCACTATTCCGCTCTGTTTTCCTGCTGCAGACAGAAGGACTCACTCCATAGGCCAAGAGCAGCTCTGGAAATGCTCCATCCAAGAAAGAGCCACCAAAAATCTGGCCTGAGAAACATGTGCAACGTGAAGATGGAAAATTTGGACAAGTTTGTTCTCTTGTGAAAGTACCTTAAAGTGTTGTCCCATCCTACCATTACAGTAGCTATATTTTAGTGACTTTGCTCTCAAATGTGTGAGAAAAGTTTTCTTCATTAGTTCTGTCAACTTGTCCATGCTCATCGCAGAGCTTTGTGCTCATCTACCACTACATCTCCTGTAGTATCTAACAAAGAGCAGACAGGTTTATTTGGACTCGTAGTTACAATTAATTTTCTTCTCTCCCCTCTCAGCCAAAAACATTGTATTGCTTTTTTTTTTTTTTTAATGATGAACAGAAGGGGTTGTGCAACTTCAACCCTGTTAGCAACATGGGGCTGTAGCCTGGAGCGGACAGCTGACCCTGAAGAGGTGGAAACAGGAGTGAGGCGATGGTGTTAACATACTGCTTGTTTCCTTCCCACACTGTTAGAAAGGCACTGGCTAGTTGGAGTGACATCTGAAGCATAACAGGTGAGGTACTGATGACACAAGGACTATTCCCAGGTACGGCTCGTATAGGGCCAGCTGGTCCCTAACCTACTAGACAATAGAAGTGTGTGAGCACAGCCACCAGCTTCACAGGAAACAGGTGTAAGCGCTTACAGAGAAAAGGCTCAAGTGTGTGTTGTTGTCAAGGGTAGATGAGTGCTGGTGGTGGGAGCATTCGTGGGTATAAGCAGATGGAGCAGTAGTCTACTAGGAATGCTCTTTTCTGCAGGAGATGAACCTTCAGGCTTGTAGCATAGCCACCAGCAGGTATGTTGAGTGTTTCCCTACTTCCTCATCTTTGTTAGCACTAGACTTTCTTTCTTAAGCATTGGTTTAAGCAGTGTGCCAAAACTGTAACTTTTCTTTCACTGCTGGAGCCTTTTGCCTTGACTCCACTCCGTTTTACTAACTCTACTTTATATCTTTGGGGTTATTTTTTTTTTTCTTTTAAAAACACTTTAGTTTCCTCTGCATTTTTGTGTTCAGCTGTTGCTTGTGTGTGCTTCCCTCAGCTTAGCATTGCAAACCAGTCCTGGCTCTTTGGAAAGCTGTCACTTCTGAAATGGCAGCAGCAGCAGCGTGAGCTGAGCGGTTGGACTAGCCTATACAGAGGAAGGATGAGAGGATATTTTTCTCTAAACTTCATTCAAGCTAATCTTTCCTCTGTCCATATTGATTATTCTAACAAAGTCTGACTGTCCTATCATTTTTACTGCTCTGTTTTTTGAGGTCTCAGCTGTTAAGTAGTGCCTTGACTGAAAGAGAACAAATAACTCCACCTTTTTTCTGCGTCTAGTACCTTTTCACTGAATGCAAGAAGAAATTAAGGTGTTACCTGTCTTCCACATTCTGCTCCATTCACAGGTCTAAAGTACATATTGGTTATGACCCTAGTCTGCGGTACAGGATTGCAAAAGAAAGGAGGTAGAAAAAGGAAATCTCTGAAGCCTATTGCTTAGCTCTCGTTGCTTTGGTCCCTGAAGAAAACTAATGTAGGGAAAGGTGCAAACTGGCTGAGGCAGTACGTGCTAAATTGGTGGCTCATCTCTGAAGAATTTAGAGACATGATGTCTATAGTGACAACTTCTGCTTGCGTGATTGGTTTTGTGAAATCTCTTCACCTTTTGCCTATGCGCTTTTGCGATGGTCTTTACGATTCACAAGAAACAATGAAGCCATGCTGTTATATCTTCCTAAAAAATGTCTCCCTGAGACCGGGCTATCAAAGGATGCGAGCAGAAAAGGGAAGGAGAAGCAGCAGTTGCAGAACTAAGCTCAGCTCCCAACCACAGGTAGTTTAAGTCAATAGCACTGCTTGAGGTTCAAGGACATAGGGGCTGTTTTTCTTGACTCCTCTGGTTCAGCTTTGATTAAGAAGGTTTCCTGTGATGTTGGAGACGTGTGGCTTTCTTGTATAAACTGCTTGCGTAATCCACACGCAAAGCTTGTGTGAGGCTTTCTTGGGTAAAGCAGGAGTTGCTTTAAATGGCACTTAAACCCATCTGTTTCACTGGAAGGGCCTTTCCTTTATAGGGTACAAGATACATAAGTACATCTGTTTCCACTACCTTTAGCTAATTTGTTTCCCTCCCTTCTCCAAGAAGCAGCAGAGAAGACCTCTGCTCCCTGGTGCCCTTATGTCCCTCCTCCTCCCCGCAGAGGGCTATCCAAGTGCCCAAAAACCCGGGAGGGTTTGGCCGGTCGCGCGTAGTCCCGATGCTCAGTGTGCTCCGGGTTGCTCTTGTGAAGCCAGGCGGGTTATAGGTGGCAGGAGGGCTTTGCGCTCGTGTGCCTCAAACACACGCACTGGGGTTGGCCTTAATTTTGACCACATGCACGCAAGCGCTGGGGTGAGCTGCGTGCCAGCAGAGCCCTTCCCACACTAGCCAGCACCGGAGGAGGAGCTCCTGCAGACATGCAGTGCAGCTGAGATATTTGGCTTCGTGATTTGTGGTGGGAGAAAGAGCCTCAGCACAGTCGCCTACTCATTCGGAGACTCTAAAAACTGCCAGTTCTGATGCCCAAAAAGCGTCTGCCCCCACACCCTCTGCTGCTGGTGTGACTCTTTATTTTCTAAGGCCTATGACTATGAGCACTGTATCTCTGATTAACTTGAACTTGTGG
>JAOBAS010000020.1:23250658-23260976 GCA_025311575.1 Elanoides forficatus
GTCCCAGGGCCACCCCTCCCCGGTGCCCATCGTCCCCCGTTCCCCAGAACCCACTCGTACCCCAAGGCCACCCGGTGTCCCGGTTCTCCCCCCCCACCTGGACGGTGACAAGGAGGATCTTGGCCAGCTGCAGCCCCAACTTAACGGGCCGCCGCCCCCGGGCCCGGCCGCGCCGCTGGGTGGGAGCCCCGGGAAAGGGCCGGGCTGGAGCCCTGCGTGTGTTTTTCCGTTTCCACTTGGAGAACTGGCGTGTGCTGGGATGCCTGCCTGGGTGCGATGAGAGGCATTGCTCGGGAACTCTAAGGCGAGGAGGAGAAAGTAGCCGGAGAAGAGATGGGTCTCGGAAGCATCCGTCACCGGCAGGCTGGATAAAACTCAAACGCACCTAGTTTGCAGGATGGGTTTCATGAAATTCATCATGAAACGTCCTCTGACCTTTTTTCACTTGGGAAAAAGTCAGGTGGTAGAGCTGGTATTTGAGTACATCTACTGTGATCTAGTGGTGATGAGCCCCACTAAAGCCCATCCACTTCCCGAAATAAATGGTTCCGTTACATAGGAGGTTGCCAAGGAGCTTCTACTTACATGAATTTTCCACTCCATGGATAATTTTGTGTATCTTCCTCTATTTTAGTTTTACACCCATTCCTTTCTTACCAGCTTTTTAAAAACTCTTGGTTCCAATATTTCCCTTTCTGCCTCTGTTGCCGTGTTTGTGTTGAATTCTAATCGTTCTCTGCAGAGACGCATGGGACGGACGGCTGCTAACAAATGACACTGGGCCATATTTGGTCGCATTTGCTCACGGTGACTCATACCTTAATCTGCAAGTAGCTATATTGATTTTAGTATCTACTATTTCTCCAAGAGCTGTCACTGCTTTGGTGGTGGTTCGTCACCACCTTTCATCTCTTATGGTTATGATACTGTAAAACGTCCCATCTCCTTTGAATATCTCTTCATCCTGCAAAGTTTTGATATGGCAGTCTTTCTTGCTCCTTTTTTATAGTTTTCCTTTCATTTTGCCTGATGCCACGAGTGTTGTCTTCGGTGGTGTGGTGGCCATGAGATGTCTGTGTCCGGCATGAGATGTTTTTTTAATGCAGTATTTGACAGAGGCATGGTCCCTCTCCGAGTTTTTCATTCTCAGCACCTCTCCATTTGCATAACCACTTGATTTTCAGCATCGTTCAATAATTTCCTATTTCAAATGATCTGATAGTTCTCACTATTTGTTTTTAGTGGCCACCATTCACAGGCTTGTATGCTGGAGGATTATGTCTAGCATTTCATTAATCAGATGTGGCTGGATGCACACATTTGCCTTTGTACAACAAGTCCTTTATTCCGTTTCTTTAGCACACTGATACTGTTGAGCTCTCAGAAATGCCCAAAGAAAATGCAGACTGGCTGCCATTTAGTAACCATACGTTGCTCCCTAAATACAGTGGCATACGATTGCCCTGCCATGAGAAATTCTGGAAAGGTGGATGAATCCCGAGGGACAAATTTTCCTCAGAGCTGTAAGTCTTACCATGAATCACTGTAGTAAATCACCACCGAGCACTCGAAGATGTAGCTGCTAGAATTTTTTTAATCAGATACACAAACAAAGAGAGCATCCATAAGATTTGGGGAGATCTAGTTCATTCCTCTAGCAAAAAATAGCCACGTCAAGTGCTGTAAACAGCACCCGTAAGAAACAGTACCTCTCAAAGTCGTTGAAAATCAGTAGGTTCCCTAGACCTGGGAAAGAGGCAGGTAGCACGAGGTAAAATACATATGGATAGCCACTTTCACAGCTCCCTCCCCTTTGAGCTAACATTAGACTGGGGCTAGGAAACTGGGGCTAGCAAAAAAACCCAGGCTTGTCAAAGCGGTCCTTAAAATGGAGACGATGGCTTTTGGGGCATGGAGGACTTGAAAGAAAGAACTGAGAAACGCAGGACTGGTTTGGTAATTGTCGTGGTTCATTTTCATTCGTGGTCGGTGAGTGGGGCTAGCAGTAGGGACCACAGAATATGGGCAGACGATACCTTAAAAAAAGGTAATACTCGTACGCCTGGAAGTAGGAGTTTGAAACAAGTGTGAGTATCCCATGTTTCCTCTGTGCTAGGGTTTCCAAAGGTTTTTACGCCTCCTTTCTGCGTCTCTCCCACCAGATCATTAGGAATACTAAAATGCCCCGGCAGGGAAGTGTCAGGGGACGTCCCGCAGTGCCCAGGGCGCGCGATGAGCGGTTTCGCCTGCAAACCGCTCGCCAGCTTCAGTGAATCCCTACACCCACATGCCAGCAAGGTGCAGGGCAGGGCACCGACTTCTCCCATTAACTGAAAATATCTCTGAGCCATACTCTTGCAAAATTATAGCCAGGAAAACATACCAACTGACATGGAGTTCATATAACAACTGCCCACCCATTTCATTATTTCACAAATGTGTGATTCGTGCTTGTGAGCTGTCACCGTTAACATTTCCATCTGTCTCAATATTGCTTCTATTCTTAGTTGCTATGTGATAGATGTAGGTGTATGAAAAGGATTTTTCCCCCCTCCCTGTGTCATGAAACAAAATAAATGAAAGCCACATATATGTATCCACGCACTTCATGCAGGCAGCAAGAAATACAGGCACCTTCGTGGCGCTCCCATTACTAGAAGTAGAGGTGGAGTAAGAAACACGTGCCTGTGGCCTCTCGGTGCTGCTAGAACACGTACTCAACAGGGAAAACCATAAATAAGTCAAAATCTAACCGCAAAAGAACGATATTGTTTTGATCTCCCTTTGAACATGCAGTTTGAGAGACCTATTTACCTAATCACATAAGTATGGGAGTAATTTTACTTATCACGTAATCCTAATTGGTCTTTTCCTGAGGCAATCTCAAAGGGAAAATAGCCGTGACACACTTCAGCATTCAAAGGATCGGGTCCTCAGCTGTGTAGATATTTCCAAACTCGGAGCTTTCAAGATACTCATCGCCTGGACAAACAGAAAACTCTTTGCATAACATAAGCAAAAACCTGCATTTGTCAGTACCTCTATGCCAAAACTGGATTCGATGGGATACCTGTAGAAGTGAAGAGACATTTCACAACAGCCTCCAGCAAAAGCAAAATCTGGCTCCAGTCGCTTTATTCCCGGTGTCATTTGAACTTCATGGCAGAGCGCAAGCTCATAGTCCTCTGACGAAAAACGTCTTTTGAAGTCGCTAATGGATGTGACTGTCACCCCTGGCGCAGCTCGATGCGCTTCCCAGGGAGGCAGGGATTAGCCGGGCCCAGTCTGTGGCGTAAACTGGGCTGCGGGGGGTTGGCCCCCGCTCCTCCTTGGCTAGCGGAGAGCCTCGAGGCCGGGGCATTTGCCATAGAGCCAACTCTGCTGTCGGTAAGTGGTTTCCCCACGGTCCCAGGCTGTTGTATGGTCTCCCGCGGGGAATATTAGCGGTGGGACCGTAATGGACCAAGGCCTTGCCGTAAGTGGCCAAGTGTATACTTTTCTCTTCCCCCTACCTTTTCGTGGTCTGGTCTGGCTGTCTTTTTTTTTATTTTCCTTCCCAAAATAGCACACAAAACCCCAATTTAACAAGCACAAGCCGTACACTCTGGCCTCCAATTTATTTTGACATTTGGCAAGAATGATTACGCAACATGTTCATTAAGTCGTAACATTTTCGCTACTTTCCCATTTCAGATCCTTATTGACTGTAGCACATGCGAAAATAATGAACTTATTTATTCTCCAAACGGTCAGTGGACCCCAAACCTCCCAAGAAAACGCATTGTTTATGGATGCAACGCATGCAGAGACTTTTAAAGCCCTAGGTCTCACTGACTGTAAAAAAACCCCAATGGTTCATTTCTGAAAGGGATGAGGAGGGGTTTATCATCCACTAAAATGTTTCTAGGGTTGTGCAGTTGAGGAGGTCTCATCAGATGAGTTGTTTCCCCTTTCTGAAACAGAGCCCCTTCCTCCTGGCAATCCTTTTGTGGGACTCAGGAATAATGCAGTACACAGCTACGGTGATAGATAATTAGATGGACCAGCTAAAAGCAATATGAAAGGGGGCTGGTAGCACAAGGATTACAGAAGGTGTGTGGGCATTTTGACATCCAGAAAACATTATAGATCTGGTCTCAGCTACCTCAGTCTCATGATGATAATTAAGAAATGTGGGTGTAGAAAAGCTCTTCGCATGGTTTGGTTGGATTATTGCTGCAGTTCAAAACACAATTGGCACAGACACCCACATTGGACATGATTGCCCTTTGATGAGGCAGATACTGACTTTTTAAAGCTGACATAGTTAAAATTATGTCTAAAGTTTATGGGGCCACAAGCTTCTGACTAGACTCCATTATTATAACAAATGGTAAAATACAAGCTGAAGCACTTTTAAAAAAAAAAAAAAAAGTTGAGGAGGAAGGGACCCTGGCAGTGGGAAGGCTTCAGGATTAACCCTTCTCTCACCTATTTGGCAAGAGTCGAAGAACATAGGCAGCGTCCAGGGGGTTTGCTTTGTAACCTCTTTAAAGACAAACTGGAGGGAAGGCCAGTGAGGCTGGTTCCGTTAATAACCCACGAAGTGTAAAGTCTAGTTCCTATACAGTTTGTGTGTTGCATGGCAGATCTTTCCAGTTCCTTTTGCCTCCGTTTGTTCATCAACACTACAGAGATGTTACCAAACTCCCTTCTGAGCATTGAATAAGGTGAAAAATATCATAAAATTAAGGGAAAAAAAAATGTTCAAGCTTCTTTCTAAGTAGAATTTTTTTTAAGAAACACTTGTGAATGGTAAGAGAACGATGGAGGCTGCCTAGATCGGGACTGCTTGCGCCTAAGATAAGACATAACAATACAGCTTAACATACTCACTCTTGCAGCATGTTATTCTAATATTAGAGACACTAAACCTGTACAGCTATGGAAAAGTCAAAGTATTGACTTCAGCTCTGATCCTGCTTTCAGATTTCTTTATTCTTTTACACGTTTCACTCCTTAAAACAATAGCAATGAAAGAAGGTTGCATGGCGGCCCACTGGTCATTCTGTATCTATCACTTAGCTCCCATTCAGATTTTCCTTGAGGAACCAGAAAAGGCCACACATTGACAAGGTAGACAGAGTTATGAAAATATTTGACATTTCAAAATTATCTTTTTTTCCAATATTTTCAACACAAACTCAGTTCTGTATTGTTTTACAGAGTGTTCAAAGAGGCTTTCAGTGTTTCCCGCTAAAGCTATCGTCAGAAATCTGACAGTGACAGTTGATAAAATATTCAGATTCAAAATAAAATACGTCATTAAAAGACAATGGATTTCAGGGAAACAGGTGGTTACCAAAAGAAAAGGAGAAAAAAAAAAAAACAAACAAAAAAACCCAGCTGATTTCTGACAGCAAATACCTTTTGAAACCTGACCAACTCTACTGAGAAGAGGATGCAGTGAGAGTCATGAGCAGGGGTCAAGAGACTGGAGCTGCTTAGGTGGTTAGTTGGCTCTGTCAAATACATGTTCATTCACATCTGCCAAAAGTTTATAAAACCATCTGAGAGGATATTTGGCTGAATTTTGTAAACAGATATCTGATAAAATAGCATCGGCCAGGAAAACAAAAAGCCCTCGCAGTTTTTAAGTGAGGCTAAATTCTGGGTTTGGAATTTTCCAGTGGATGACGATACATCTCAAATGTCCTTTGCTTCGGTACATGGCGCTTGCTGTAGCCTGAAGTGTGATACCCCTTATTCTATTGCTGAAAATTTATTGCATCAGAGAAAAAAAAAAAAAAAGAAGAATGTATCTGTTGGTTATAGAAAGAGTCATCCACACAAGGAGTGACTCTCACAGTATTTCCCATATGCATCTCTTTTCGTGTCCCAAATTTGGTTTATTGACTAAGTTATTCTAAGTCCTTATACCACACTCATCATTCATCATGGTATTTGAACACCTTTCTAAGCGACATGACTAATATCTGTCACATGTTTTGTTCTCACCCTCTTCCGAGGGAACAAGTAGTTGAGTTTTGGAGGGCTTTTCCTTAGGTTTTTTTATTGCAAATAAGTCTTTCACAAAGGCCTTGGTGGTGCAAGAGGTAAGAGCTTCATCATAGATTCACCTGATTCTTCTCTTTCTCCGTGGTATTCACCCCTACATCAGGAGTCAGTCACTCTATCCACCACCTATTCCCCAGGCAGATCTGATTCTCATGCTTTTTCCGCCCACCACCTGCTGGTTTCCTCTTCCCAAATCCTTCACCTAGACTCAGTCATCAGCTGCCCAACCATGGTCATAGCCCAGGACACCCACTGCTTTTCTTACCTTTTTTTTTGAGCTCTTTCAAAGACCCGAACGTCTCTTGACTTCAGAGGGGCTTTTAATCCCCAGTCTACCGCCTTTGGCGCCCAATAGTTATTTTTATCATCTACTTTCCCATCAAAGATTTCCTGCTGCATTCCCTAAAGAAAATTCTGCTGGTTCCCACATTTTAAGGAAACCAAAATATCTGACAAGAAGGCTACGCTCTTTTTAAGGCAAAGCTAGAAAGTTAATTTGAAATGGCCAGAGTTGCATATTCATTTATCCATAGGGGTTTCCAAGACAAAGAGAAAGGAGGAAATTCAGACTAATGTGAAGCATACACTTCAGGCCAGGGGGAAAGCCAAAGATGATGGACTTTTCAAAATTGTTTTCTTCGGGGTCCGTCCCGTCCCCTGGCAAGTCAGCCCATCCAAGAGCAATAGGGCAAGACCAAGGCAATGTACTGACTCGCCTCCTTGACCACCAGAGGCCATTTCACCAGCTGCTGCTTGTGTGTGACAGCTGCCTGGGGCTCTGATTAGCAGCAGAACTTCCCAGCTCGCCTCTGCCAGGGCCGTAAACACGATGATGGCGATGTGCGTTATGCCAGTTCCCTCTCAGAAGCTGAGAGTCGGGCAGGCTTCAGCCCGTGCTCCCCCAGGACACACTGGGGATGATGCAGCCATGGAGTTGAGTCTCGTTTGGATCAGTTTGTCTTTTTAATCTCTCTCCGTTTGGATTTCCAACGTGACTTGCAGGCTAGGGTATGCCCTGAGACCCCACGCGTAGGATCAGGCTCACGGAGCTAATTGTGGGCAGACATTAATACCTCCCTGCATAGCAATAGCCTCCCGCTCGCCCTCGCTGCAGACCTGCAAGTGGCAGGGAGCCACACACTGTTCCCACAGCCGGAGAAATGGAGATAAGAGGATGGGGGACTGTGCAAGAAGGTGGTTCGGAGGGCGCAGAGCCCCTGAGAGGAACAACTACAGGGAAGGGGTGGGGAGGACACGGAGAGCCCCTGGACTGTGGGATGTGAGGGAAGTAGTCCCATGGAGGGGGTCTCTAGGGGGAAGAAATGAGGCAGGTGCCTGGCGTGCTCCAGGTGCTCAGCTTGAACGCTTGGCATCGCTGCGAGTTTTGTCAACCTCTTCTCAAGCCTTGTCCGACCCCACCTTTGACGACTCCTAGAAAAAGGCAGCGTAGTCTCTCAGACACAGGCGCTCAGAGACACTTTGGGCCAGGACTCAGCACCACCACTGTGGTGGGATCAAGCTGTGGCCACAAGCCCTCTCTGTGCCCCCCAGTACCGCTCCCGCAGCTGCAGTCCAGTTGTGCCCTCGGAAAGGACGCACCTGGGCCGTGACTGAGTTAATTTTCCTTTATCCGTTCTGGTAGGCACTGTCACCGCTCGGCAAGGCAGAGACTAGATGGAGATACGGTAACGTAGACAGGCAAGTGATAGGGAAGGAAAATTACAGGGTTGTATGGTTCAAGCATGTACAGGAGGGATTTGCTTTAGGTACCTGAGAATAATCCCAAAGCCCTGCTTATTATACCAATACAAGGAAATGTGATGAAAGGCTGTTAGCGTTTGTCTGAAGACTCTACCAGGTTGGTTATAAAGATCCGTTTTAACATACCTCACTTTGGGAAATGAGGAGAGAAAGAAAGCACTGGACCAGCAAGCAGCCCGCATCAGGAGCCTACAACGCACTTACACAGGCACTTTAAACCAGCATAAACGTCCATCCCTGTTCCTGCTGGCTTAGCCCTGGCCTGGAGCAGGTCCCTGGGCTAACCGGTTGTGTGGCCGGAGCGTGGCCCTGCAGGGCTCCCGGGGACCACCGGGGACCTCCCTGCCAGCGAGGAGGAGCGGATGCACCGGGAGGTGATGGGTGAGCAGAAATGATGGGTAGCACCGGGGCCCCGGCTGGCCCACGCCGGCGGAGCAGCGCTCGGATGGAGAAGAAATAGCGATGCATCTTTCCCGGTATGGGGGAACACGGGATGAAAGGTCCATCTTCCCAGCAAGTCGGTTTAGCAATCCCTTGGTCATCTGTGAGCGTGGTCTGCCTGGCTGTATCCAAAACCTTGATGGGGGAAGCTGTCCGCCACCTTCCAAGTCCGTGCTTTTTGTGGGATGTTAGTAAAGATCAATGGTTAGCTAAAAATCAATCGGCTAAATTCAGATGGAGGTCTAGGACCAGTTTGTCAAACAGGCAGCGAGAATGCATTTTTCGTACACTTGCCTTTCGTTTGTGTTAGTATTCGGGCTCAGCCTTTTTTCCTGAGTCTCTCTAAGCCCATCAGTACGTGGAATTAAAGGAACGTTCATTTACTGCGAGGGTGAGGGCCTGACAAAAGCACAGCAAACCCAAACTGCGAAATAAACTATGTTATCAGCTACGCTTTCCCAGCTCTGGTAACTGGTGCAATTTTCTGGCAGTTAACAGGGTCTAAATTAAGAAACTAATCAGAAATAAGCCTGTAAATTATACTGGTTCTTATTTACTTTCTTTTATCTTGGTACAACTTCTTAAAAGAATATTTTTAACAGATCTTTTAAACATTTGTAGTAAGAGGCAATAGACAAAATGTCACAATTTCCATATGAAGGAGTTTCTTTCAGTGCAATTCCTATCTAAAAAGCCATTTTACCCTAATATGGTCCCAGAGTCTAAGTAACATATTCTGTCGCAATGACTTTTGCATCAAAACAATTTTTCTGTTTCATATCCGAGAAGAAATGTTGAATATTTAAATTCCATATCCTTTTTGATCTTAATTCCCATCACAGAAGAGCTCTTTAGGCCTCATCAGTGTGCTCTAGGTGCAATATCAGAGTATATTTTTCATATTATGGGATCTAACCCAAATTAAGAAACCAAAGGGGGAGAAGCTGTACATGCCTGGAAGGGAAAGGGATTCTGCTCAGAGCACGTAGCAGGGTAAAGCATCAAACAGAAACGTAACGGAAGTCTAAAGTAAGGGTTTAAATGCCTTGCTGCAGAGTCCTTGCTGAAAATCTAGCACTCAGCTCTCTTCTGATTTAAATACTTTGCATTCCTGTTGACTTCAGTGGTGTTTATATTCAAATAAGTAAAGGCACTATAAGGCCATAGAGTACAACTGTGACTTGCAATAAATTATAGCAGATTAAACAGGCTAACTAATGAAATACAAAGAGGTGTTTAAAGCCACCACTCCCTTGTAAGCATTTACGTTTCAGCTGTATAAACTATACGACAAATAAACAGTGTCCAGAAATTAAATGTAGATAATGTTGTTTACGAATTTATACTCTGATGGCACGAGTCCTGAACCGCCGAGAAAAGGCCCCACCAAATGTCTCGCCAAAGCCAGAGGTGGATTTTACTTGAGCAGCCTTTGAGTCTCATCCAGGGCTTTGGGCTTTTGGGGCTTTGGGCACGCCGAGTGCGTGACTGCTTTCCTCCTGCTTGAGGTTCTGGTCACATGGGGTTTGCGATGGTGGCCGTGTCCCCGGTGTTGGACACCTCTGCCCGCCCCCCCCCCAGTGCACCTCATGCTGTGCCCACGGCAAGGCTGTGCCACCCAGCCCTGCCCCACCATCGTGTGTCCCAAAACGCATGGTCCAGTCCAAAACTCAGGGCGTAAGGGCCAAATCCAGACCCAAATCCAAGCCCTGCGGGAACCAGGCAGGATCCCCCACACAGCCCAGGGACCGCAGCAGCATCTCCAGATGGGTGAGGACCCCGACCCCAACCCTGGCACCCCTGGACTCACCTGCCAACAGCTCCCGGCTCCCTGTGCCACCCTCTGCTGGGTCCCCCGGCTTTTATAGCTGTGCCCAGCCCAGGGAGGGGCCAGGCAGCCTCAGCTGATCGACACCCCTGCCAGGTAGGGCACAGGTGAGGAAGAGGAAGAGGAAGCCAAAGCTGCACAGGGCCCTGGCACTGCAGGGAAGGGGATAGGGATGGCGATGGCTTATTGTGGGTTCAGGCATCTTGAGGGAGCAGGGATGGGGCTGTGCCC
>JAOBAS010000020.1:23274688-23285455 GCA_025311575.1 Elanoides forficatus
CCCCCGCCCCCGAATCCTGTACTACATATCTTATAAAAGAGAGATAAGCTTAATCTTGTGCCAGTTCTGGGGCATGTTGTGCCTTATCTAATGTGATCAAAACACTGTTTTATTTAAAAAAAAAAAAAAACCAGCTCCTGGAGAAATGCAGTTTTGTCTAGATCAGGGAATTAAAGGTTATGATCTCTGGATTCCTTAGTCCGTTATGCCATTTACTTTCTAAGCTTGGTGCAACATCAATACCCATATGGTTTAGTTTACCCTTCTTTACGCTGGCCATGGCGCTCTCAGTTAGTGTTCAGTACTTGATACACTGAGATGCAAAGAAATCTAAACTTTATTCAAGTAAACCTTACTTGGATTAATAAGTAAACCAGCCTCCCCCTTAGTCATAGCTGTCACTGTACCACAGAAGTGTATGGACACTGTTGGGATGAGCGACAGGACTTGTTTTGCAGTATTTCTACATAATTGTGCCTGCTGGCTGCCTGCATTAAGACTTGGATCTTCACTTGCTATTTACATTCCTTTTGAGTTGATAATCCAGTTTGACTGAGCCATAAATGCCAAGGGAGAAATGCTATTTGATAGAATTTGTACTGAAAGCCAGTGAGTCCAAGGGGGAGGCAAAGCCACTAACAAGTTGAAGCTGGCAAGGGTAACTTAACCAGAACCCATGCCAGGAAACTGTGGTGAAGTAAGAATTTGCTGCTGAACATCATGACCGGCCTTTATCTTTTTAATGGGTTGAACCAAAACTGGAAATAAACACATTTGAAGTTCTCCATTTTTGCTTTTCCAGATATAAACATTACTGTTTATGTCAATGTCATGATTTTTTTTCTTGTTGTTGTTGTTGTTGGCAGCTAGTGCCCTACAGACAGGTGAAGGATTGTTTTTATTTTATGGGAGGCGAAGAAGGATGTTTCATGTCTTGTTACAACAGTGGGGTACTTACTGGTATGGTGTTGGCAAGTTACTGTCAATGAAATGTGCACAGAGATGATAAGCAGGTGCTTCTTTACATCCTCTCACAGAAATTTAAAATTTTGTGTAATAACTAGCAAAAGAATGTCTGAAAATGAGTTCTCCCCTTAAAAGCTAATGATCAGCACCTGAAGTTTAAAAAAAAAAAAAAAAAAAAACAAAGCTGCCTGCCTTGGAAGACTCATTTTAGGTCCTTTTCTCTCTCAATTTTGCACTAATGATTAATTTCTGCTGCCCCCTGTGCAAAACTTTTCTGCTATTGTAACTGCAAAAGTAGCAGGAATGTTAATGATGAACAAGGATGTTGCAGAAGGATAAGTGAGTCACTTCCACATGCCCCCATTAAAAAAAAAAAAAAGGCAGAAACAAGATTTAATAAGAAACTACTTAGAGGTCTAAGCCTCCGAAGAAGTCTACTTCTGAGTCTGACAAACCTAGATGCAACATCTTGAATTCCATAAGCCTCAAGCATGATGTCATATCACCTGGTTCTTAATCAGATTTGCTCAACATGGATTTTGTTGTGTATTTTTTTTCCTTGCTCCGATTCCTGTAACTGTTAGGAAAATTATAGATCTTACACCTGGAAATAACTAGAAATCATTTCCCCTAATGGAAGAACAGGTATGCAGTGAGAGCTAGAAAACACAATAAATAACTTCCATGTCTATTCTAAAACACTTTGGAGGAAGTCTTCAGTCACAAAGCACCACCAGACCTGTTAGTATTCAAGTTGTACTCACTAGAAAATGACTGCGAGGGAACTGCTGATGCTCTGCGTATCTTGTAATTAGTCATTTTCAGGCATACTTCAAAACTGCCCTGTAGTTTTGTCGAGGACAGACCCGAGCCATTTGTATTTTAACGCAAAGATGCATCTGTGGAGATGCATTGGAAAAAAAGATGACTGGAAGTTGGTCATCTTTTTTTCCTTTTATTGTTTTGATGGGGTTGATGCTGCTACACTCAGGCTTCATCCCCTGTGAGCGCTGAGCATCCCTGTTATGAGTAGGCATAGCCTTGCTCTTCTCCATTTTATACCAATTAAGGCTGACCTTTGGTCCCTGGCAAGCTGCCTGGTTTGTGTTTATAGGGCTGGTAAATACCTACTTGCGCAGTAGTAGTTTTCCATGGGAATAGGTCTTTCCTGAGTTTCATAGCAAGTTTGCTGCAGGTAAAAGCAGACTCTGGATGAGATGGGAAGTTGTGTTGCATTTCAAATCAAACCTCTTAGAGGTTTTAATGGTGAAGAATGTTTCTATTTTAACACTAGTTTTGCTTTTCTTGTTGTTCTTTGTTATGTAATGGTTGAGCCCACAAATAAGAAGCATGAGGCTAAAAGCTGAAGAATGAAGGAGGAAACAAAAAGACATATGGCAATAGCAGGAGGTCTTGCCACCCCACCTTAGGCTCGTGACAACATGCCCTACATTTAACCTACAGTCAGGAACTAATTATTGACACAGATGGAAGTGAGCTAGCATATGTATTCAAAATAATACCCCTAAGGTTTTAATCAGCTGCCCTGCCTCTTTCTGGGTTAGACATAGAAGTTACCATAGAGAGATTTGCAAAATACGTGAATGATACACATGGTTAAGGCAGCTTTGTGTAGTGGCTGAAGCAGGGGATTGGGAGTGGGGGCTGCCCTGTTCTCTGGTTCAGCAGCGACTTGCTGTGCCATCTGGGGTGAGTTGTTTAAACATCTTTATGGGCTTCAGCCTACCCAGAGGGAAAATAGGCTTTCTGATGCGGTTCCTCCTCACCCAAGTGTGTTGAGATTCAAGTGTTTGCAAAGCACTTTGGAAGCTTTGATAGTATGTTCTCCAAGAAATGTTGTGCAAGTGGAGAGTCACAGCAGCATAAGTAGCAGGTCTCTTCTGCTTTTGCAGCTTGTAAGTGGTTTTTTCCCCTCTAGAACTACTAATTATCTCTGATAAGACAGCTCTGCTTTTGATTTTGACTAGGATGGTGACTTCTAGATAATCTGGTCTGTTGTACAGAGATTTGGGAGAGGGAGAACACTTAGCTGTTTTCAGCAGACTAATTGGGTAATTCAATGTTTCTCGCTTTAACTTTCTCTTTCCTCCCCCCACCCCCAGCGATTTGAAGAGAGGCTCTCCTTCCCTGCAGGGCAGTAGGATCTGCTTATGTGAAGGGACAGGTATTGAAGTTTTTCTAGAGAAGTGTTTATTTAATGACTGAAATCCCATATACAAACCTACCCTTTGGAGCTTAAGGGCTCTCACAGTGAGAACAGTATGCTGGCAGCAAAGCCACTTTCTTCAGCGGGGAGGGTGTGCATGAAACAAGACACCCAAGTGCAGAGCAGAGTGGAGGAAACTTAGCTGGTGTTGGGCTGGATTTTGCATACTTCTGTTTATAGGCATGTCTGGGCTATTTATGTGCTTATATCGGTGGGGGAAGGGAGGAGCTAGTCTGCACACCTAGAAAGCTTTTTTTTTTCCTTCCTCTTTTCAGTGTAATTATTACCAAATATGCCTGTATCCCTCAGGAGTCCTGAGTGTGAGGAAGCTGTTTTGCTGAAACCTGTCACACTTTGTTCTGATACAGGTATTAGCTATAGTTTAGGTGTCGGCCCCATCTGATTTTGTGACCACGCGAGTACTGGGCCACCTTACAGCTGGTATAAATCTATGAACAGAGCACTGTTGATTTACACCAGGCAATGACTATGTCCACCAGAATTAGGTCCACTGGAATGTACTGCTTCAATGAACCACGACAGTTTTTGTGGAGATAATTTCCCATGATGCCACAATCTATAGTTCTATCTGGTGGCAAGTATGAGAAGTTATGAACCAGGTAAACTTCATTTTTAATTGGGGAGGGAAGGGACCCAATGTCTGTCTAATTCACAGGAATCAGTGCAACGCTTCTCTGTGAAAGAAATTGCACCATTTTACAACTGGGAGAAGGCAGGAGCTTGATAAATTAATTTTTCCTGCAAGGCTGCAGGTTTTCTTTTGTTCCATTGAATGTTTGTACCTTGAGCACTACAACTAATGAAGCTTGTTTTCAGACACTTGCATCTTTGCCAGATGTACCTCTTCACCCCTTCTAGTAATTCCAAACCCTTTTTCTCTGTGGAGCTTGTGAATTGAAAGCAACAATACACGGTGTTGTAAGTCTGTAACTGGGTAGGCCTGTATGCTGGTGGTTGCCTGAGTAAGGATGGAGGAGGGGGGGAGTTTATTTGGGTAGGTCTCAGCTACATGCATGTAAGTTAAAAAGTGTGACTGTAGAAATAGCGTTGTCTGTGAAACTTGTATCCCTCTATTGAATCCAGTTGAAGTTGGCCCCCAAATTTTTTAAATAGATTAGGAATAGAGAACCAGGCATAGCAATTGCAGAAGTTGTGTTTCAACATGAAACCACTTTGAAGGTGGAAAAAAAAAAAAGCTGAAAACTATAATGCTTTGAAATCTGTGGTGTGCTGCATTGTCATAGTAAAATTTCAGTGGTGAAAGAGCACTTCTTGCCAAAGTGTTTTCCATACAGTTATGTTAACATTAACATAATTTTCCAGCAGTGTTATCTCCAATGATAAAGCCATTGTCACAGCAGGATGCATGCAGGGCTGGCTGCCCAGTGAGTTGGGTTAGATTCCTAATGAGTAAGTCCTTGTTCAATACAAATTCCTCATTATTCCATTAATGTAGATTGAGGTGTCTTTGCAAACACAAATTTCTGCTCCTGGTCTGGTTGTTCTCATGTAACTTTGGACTTGAATACTCCCAGAAGCTGCTCTGGTACCTCAGTGTAAGCTTTTTATCCCTTGCCCCATCTGTGGAAAGTATATATCCATGGAGATGCTGTGCTAACAACTGGACTGAGCATGTGTTGAGAGAAATCTGTACATGAGGGCAGACAGCCAAAGATGACTGATAACACCACTGGCAAACGCAAGCATATTGTTAATACCTGTCAGGGCTCTGACAACAGGCATTTCCAGTTTCTGGTTCATGCACATCACAACGTACTGATCTGCTTCATTTCAAGGACTGACTATGGCTAAAAAGCAAGGTATTCTCTTACAGCAGTGCCACACACAGTCAGGGTCTCAGCAAAGGTAAGAGTCTTGCAACACAGGGGCATAGCCCTTGCTCTCCTCCCTTACCCTAGAGAAAGCACTGCCTGCTCAAACCATGAGTAACTGCTCCATCTGACGCTTGTGCTTTTTAACCATTAATTTTCCTTGGCTGAGCTTTACTTGTGTTCCTGTTGAGTGCATGATGGGTCCCAGGAAGCTTGCCACTTGCAGTAGAACCGATGGGTGCGTGGGATGTTTTACATGCTGTTTGATAGTTTATAGGCACTTGTAAGATCCAAGCTCAACTGGTACAGCAGCTTCTGGGTTGTTCCAGGGCTGCTGGACACATGTCGCAGTACAAGGGATCCAACTCACGCTAGTTTGCATGCAACGTGCTCCATTCTGTTCCTGCTCTCGGGTGCCAATTATCCGTGACTTCAGTGGGAGCTTCATGTGTGTACTTGGCAGAATAGCTTAGTCCTGTGACGATTCAGCACAGTATTCCGCACCGAAGAGCCGTAGTGAAACGGAAGACAAACCACAGATGCTGCTCAAAGGTCTGAGGTTCTGCCTTAACGTTCTTCTGTGCACAGGTTGAATTAGCATTATATAAAGCTCTAGTGGCTATCGAAGCAAATGATTTCAGAGAAGTGTAATTATCTGCTCCCATGGAGGAACCAGATAGTATCTTGGCATGGAGTAACTATTTTGTGGAATGGTTTTGTGGTTTTTGGTTGTTTATCTTGTTTGGGGAGGGGAGGGGTGTAGGTAGCCTGTTCTGTAGGTGAACTTGCTTTTCACAGAAGTTACATAATGTTACTTGTGAATGACCGCAGTAATGGCATGCATGTACCTTGACATATAGTCTAAAACAGATTAATGCAGTTTTCCAAGCCTGAAGTCAATTTTTAAATTAGAATTTGCTAATGCTTAGGTTTTAGACTTGGAAGTCATGTCCCTACTGTACAGTATTTCTGGCATGGCACTAGGAGTGTGGCATGTTACCCAACCCATGATACTCCTGATGAGCAAAAATAAACCTGCTGGTAGCACTTTTATTTCAGCAGGATTTTCACTGCTTACCTTCGTATTTCAATGTGAAATTTTGGCAAAAAGTGTTGTGGTAAAGCGTATTGTGTTTGATATGTATAGTGGCATGCACGCAAGTACCCTTTGGGAGCCGAGTTTCTTTGTTTACAGTAGGGATACCAACCCCCCCATGCAGTTTGAGTGCCCCGTGTGCAGGATGCTGTATAAACAGCTGGAAAGGCAGTATGTGTGTCACTGGCTCAAGAATCAGTTCCCATTGTCAAAGTATAAAAATAGTGCACATCTGTTCTCTTCCATGGGTGTTGTATCTCTGAAAGCTCAGATACCATCTGTGAGTCTGGCCTGCTATTCCTTCACTTGCGCCTACTGCCAAGACTCATCCCGCCTGTTTCCTGGTATGGGCAGAATGGGTCTGAGATCCATCCGACAGAAATCCTACTGGGAACTCCTTGTAGTCCTGCACTTGGCCAATTTAAGTATAAGCATGCTTGTAATGAGGAGACTGTCTGGTCTGCGCCCATTAGAGCAGCTGAATTCTCTCTCGCAGAGCTCTGAAGCAAGTGTGCCCTTTGCATGGTCGTTTGAGTGGCCAGAAAGGTATGATGAAAATTTGTAGGAAACTCTGATACATAACTCTGTGAACCATCAGGGGTGTAATGTTGTGGCATTATTATTTTGCCATTATTTTCTTTGGTTCTTTCCCACCTCTGGTTGACAGGAGAAGTTGTGATTTTTTTTTTTTTTTTTTTTTTTCCTGTATGCATTAGGGAGAGAGTCTGATAACACCTCAGAACCCCACAAAACCCCCTTTTAGTGCATACTTCTCCAGAGCCAATGTACTGCTGGAGTTTCTTTGCTCTTAGAAGCTGTACCATAGGCAATATTTAGCAATGTAAGATGAGAGCAAATTTCTCGTGGTTAAAGTTGTAGTTTACAAACTTCTTGTAAATTTGCTTGCTATTTATCTTAGTCTTCAAAATGGTTCTTAGTCTTTGCCATCTCTGGCATTATGGCTAAGTAGCTTTTATTACCTCAGGGAAAACTAACATGAGAATAAAAACAAAATAGGGTTCTTCTTCCTGACATGAAGCACCAACTTACAAGAATACAAATTGGCTGTGGGTGTGCATGTGTATGTATTGGGGGGAGGGCACTTTATTTTCAGTAATAAAAAGTAATTATATAGCTTGCTGCATAAATAGCTGCAAGGATAACCAGAATGTGTCAGACATCCAGTTATGCATGTGTTAAAGGTTAATACTATTTGTTCTCAGTACATTTAGTCTGCAAATCATGTGCTGACATGCATCCCATTTTGGTATCTGTTCACACACTCCAGTAATGATGCGTAGAGCAGGAACTCATGCCTGTGCCATTCAGTAGTATTTAGTAAATTGAACTTTTGTATAAAGGTCTTAGAAAATGGCAAGGCAGAAAATGAATGTCGTCTTGCTGCTAATTTTATCTTCCACTGCACACTCCTTTCTGGAGATTAAAGCATTATGAATCTATTCACTACTGAAAGTTATTTCAACTTTCATGGCACATATCAGGATGCAGAAAAGCAAGTACGTGTTCACAGCTGTTCCTCGGGTCTCTCTGCTGGAAATACAACCTGTTAAGCTGCTAGATTTCTGCTTAAAATAACTAAAAATAATGAAATAAAACAATTAACTGGTGACTCCTCATTAAATACAAATACTGAAATAAATAGTACAGCTAGGTAATTGACTGCATATGTAAACTAGCTGTAGATAATTGACATGACCTTCATTTAATGAGCCTCCTTCCCGTTAGCGGAGACGACAGCCACAATTACGTGCCCTTATTCTAGCTGTAGTTGTATGGACTTTATTGAAGTACAAACTAGGTCACGTCTTCCTGAGACCTGGTCCATGGTGGGTGACCTCTTTTCATTGCTTCAGCTTTGCTATGCTGCATGAGAGAAGGAAGGATGTTCTTGCAGCCATGAGAATGGATGGCGTTCAGGAAACTCATCTCAAACGTGATTTCTGATAGAGACGTCTTGTGTGACCTGGGGGAGTAGTTTAAGGCTAGGTCTCAAGGAGGCTAGCATATATCCATGTTATACAAGTTGGTGTATACAACAGGCTATGGGACAGCAATCGAACCAAGATTCCCTCTCCTAGAGAAGCGTTTGATCTTTTAAGCCCAGTGATGTAGCTGAACAGGAAGAGTGCGAAAGGGCTGCAGCCTTTAGCTGCTGTTCCTAGAAGGTGGGGGGTAGAGACCTGAATATCCTACAGCTGAGAAGGGAGGGGCTGAGTGCATGATAGGACTACAGATTGAGGTTGTATCATCAGTGATTTTATTTTGTATTTTTCTAGCTGCCTGTCTGACTAAAAAGTGGCCATAGCTAGTCTGTTTTGTTTGGCTTTCAGTTGTATTGATGTACTCGAACACATGGTATCAGCCAGGTTGCTCCCGTTAAGAAATGCTCAGCACTGATAAGCCTCCGTGGGAAATAGTTGCTCAGTCTGCCAGGGTAGCATCAGGCATGGGTGTACACAGAAATGCTGGGGCATCTCCATGCAAGGCCTCGTGGTGGTGGATGTGCCCAGCGTGGAAAGGGGCAGCACCTTGCTTAGTAGCATGCTGGGAAAACAGGAAATTCCAGCTTTCTCCCATCTTCCCACCCCAGTTCCACTTCCACGTGCGGTAGCATGGTGACTGCCTCGTAATCGGAAGGGTGTACGTAATCTGTTAGTGTTTGGGGTTTACGAGGCACTTATTGTAACGGGACAGGCAGTATCTCTAATCTTTGCAATATAGTGAAGGTTTGATAGTTGGGAAGCAGAGCAAGAGGACTGGAAGCTGCCATCCAAAGTGTTTCCAATGACCTTCTTGGTGCTACATTGGGATATTAGTCCTGCCTCACTAAGTAAGAGATGAACCGTGTGTTCGTGAGTCAGTTCAACAGTAGCTGAAAGGTTGTGTTTCTACCCATGGAGTGAGATGTTAATCTTATTCTGCTATAGCATGTTCAACTAGTAGATTTTGAGCAGCTGCCACTAGAAATTGCTATGGCCTCTAAAATGAAGAAATTTCCTAGGTGTTAAAGTATTACTTCCTCGTATTAAATCACTTGATACCATTTTGCTGCCAAAGACAAGGACTGTGTATATTGCTCAAGTCACTGTCAAGATAGAAGAATCTTTTCACATCCTGCTTGCACAGTTTGGCTTAGTCTGGGACTCCTTTACAAAGAAGTAGATGTTTGATCTGTGTCTGCTTGGTAGGAGTATTCCATGTCTGTGCTGTTAAAGCTTACTTTGACATGCTCTTCTACTGTTAGAAGCGGGAGGAAGAGGGAAGAGGGGTGGCTTTTAGTGGGACATATTTTCTTGTATATTAACAGTATGTTATGTGGGTAATGGCTGTCTTAAAGTCGTTGGTTTTCAGAGCCTAGTTGTACGTTGTTTCTTGCTACCCCAGATAATAGCGGCGGTTGTATGTCATCGGATGGGATGTAAATCGATCAAGCTTGACAGCAGTTTCCTTCCTAAATGGAAGGCAAAATTGATTAAGGAAGGATTAATTTAATGTAAGATATAAAGTACTGCTAGATCTGGTGACCAACCAGCCATTGGCAGAGGATGCTGAGGGCTTAAGTCAATTGGTGAGGTTTCTCTGCACCCCTCTGTCCTCTGTCTTCTTGTAAGAAAAAAGTCCATGCGAACAAAGTTGCACAGCCACTACTCTATTCATTTCACATCCCTCCAAGTTCATTGCTACCATGAGAGGTAAACAGCCCAAGGACGATAGTGAAAGATGTGGCCTGATCCAGGAATCCTTCTATCCTTTGTCTACCTACCTAACTTGAAAAGCAGATGTTCAGCCTCCAACTGGTGCAGTTAGGCGATGGGTGCAAGCTTCTCTCTGTTTTGTGCTTGTCTTGGTACCTCTCGTGTTGTGTTGTGTCCTCTTTCGTTCGCACTGGAAGGCCCGAAGGCCCTTTGGGGTACTGTGTGCTCGGACAGAGCCTGTCCTCTGGAGTCAAGATGCTGGCTGGGACCTCTGGGCACTACTCTAATAAAAATAACAGGAACTTGATAAGGAGCCAGAAGATCTGTGTTCTGTTCACTGCTCCGGTGGTCACAGTGTGATGTGGGTGTTTGGGGGTTGGTTTTTTTTTCCCTTTTAACTTGTACATAAAACAAGTCTCAGAAGAGGGATTGTATGAATATTATTATTTCTGTTGCCTGTTCCACTGGCTCTGCATTTGTATGCTAGCTGAACTGCCCCTTCTTCCTCTTGTCTTGTTTCTCCTTGTTTGATAAAGGAAGACTGATAGCTTTCTTCCTTGTCTTTTAAATCATCTCTGTAGTGTCTGTCATCCTCCCCTTTGAGGAAGAAATCTGATCTTACTCCCTGTAGAATGTTTTAAAAATCCTAGGATAAAAAAAATCTGAAAAATATTAATGTTCTGCATTGCTAGAGCAAACACTCTGTTCCTGTGAGTCACAGATGTCAGGTTTGTTTAATCTTAATAAATCTATGCCACAGTAACGCTTTTAAACAGGAAGAGAGATGGAGGGATGAAGGAAGAGTTGTGCTGGGGTTGAGAGGATTCTTAGCCAAAATTTTGTTTAGTGGGGGGCTGGGGGTGAGGAGGGCATGGACAAAAACCCAAACACTTGCCACCCACCCCCCCC
>JAOBAS010000020.1:23285555-23310066 GCA_025311575.1 Elanoides forficatus
GATCATAGTTCTCTGTGTGTGTCTGAACATGATCTGAACTAACCACTGAACGGAGGTCAGTACTGTCACCTATCCCACTTCATTAAGTAAACTTTGAGACCTACATTTTGGGCACTGCCTTTCTAGTACATATTTCATTTTCTTTGTATGTTTTATGATAGATTGTCTTTCCATGTTCGAGTCTTAAGAGTACTAGTTTCCCACAGCATATTTGCAGGAGATGAAGTAAGGCTTTTTACATAGCACCCTGTTGGCAAACAGAAATAGCGTTTACTCCAGTGAGCGCTGCCAAGTATGAGGTACTTCCGAATGAACTTCAAAAGCTCTGAAACAAGCATTAGCTGCTGCTTCGAAAATGTGAAGAATGCCATTGCTTTCTAGCAAGCAGAACTGGTGAGAGCGGGGATCGGAAGGAGGAAAAATAACAACTGATGTGATGGATGTTGTAGTAGCACTTGGGATCAGACAGAAAGTATAGCTCTCTGTCACCGCAGGATTTGGGGGGGTTCCTGTTGTAATAGTACCTAAAGTGTGTACTCTCCGCTTGAGGAGGAAACAATTCCTACCCTGAGGAATGTACGATCTACGGAGACTTAGCAAAGCGCTTGGGAAGGAGCGGTCATACAAGCCCAAGCTGTTGGGAGTGCTGATGGGAGTGAGTCGTGCTGATTCCGAGCCTGGTGAGGAGTTTTCTTAGCGGCACTCTTTCCTGGTACTACCCCTCCAAGCTCAGTGAGGACAGAGCCAAGCATACACATGAGCCTCAAAGCGTGGCCCGTAACTTCTGCCAGAACTTGGGGCAGAATGAGAGAGAAACAGGCAAACTGCTGTGTTTCCGTGTGGCAGTAGGGCTGGTTGTGCTTCTGGTTTTCATGCTGGGCTCTGGGCTTTACTGGGTTTAAACAGATGCTTTGCCCGCTTGAGAACAGGCAGTATGGGGCTCTGGGAAAGTACAGTGCAGCGGTTCTGCTGCTGTCATTTCAGTATAGCTCTTAGGAGCTCTGTCATCCAGCAGGTCCCTTCCATGGCATTCACATGATGCAAGCAGTCTGTCCAGCTCAAATTTAGTATACTGTCCTGGACCATTTTCATGTCTATATTTATGCATACATACCTTCTACTTTTAGAGGAGGAATTGACCTGCTGAGACCTCAGAATTTGTATGGCCTCTTTCTGTGTTTTGAAGGTTGTTTTCAAAATACAAACGCAATTTATCCTGGTGCTGTTCGTTTTGGTGGGGTTTGTTGTTTTGGGTTTTTTTTGTGGATAGAACAATGAAATATTTTTGGCAAAGAGGGATCTTAAAAATTAAATACTTGCATTTGCACTTGAAATGAAGTCTTGCCTTTCATGCTTGCAAAGGTGCCTTTTACTGCTGGATGTTGCACTGCTAAACAGCAGTTCTGCCTTTGCTGGTACTTGAAATAGATGTAATCAGTCAATAAATAAGGGGTCTCTATAGCATCTAATCTAATACTACAGAAAGACTTTGGCATGCAAGAACTCTGACTTGCTGGTATCAGTGATGCCTAAGCTTTGGCATATGCTTTATCTGAAGCTCTAAATCAAAGAACACCCTTGCACAAGAGTATGCTTTATCACCGGTAATGAGTTGCGGCTGCATGCAAGAGATCTCTGCAGAAAATGCAGAATGTCTCAGGACAACTGGGGTGAATTTGTATTACTCCATCCCTTGTAAGTTGTTAATTTTTTTTTTTTTTTCTTGTCCTTGTCCTTAACAGTTCCACCAAGTGAGAAGAGTGATGACCATCCTTTTCCTTACTATGGTTATCTCATACTTCAGTTGCATGAAAGCTGCCCCGATGAAAGAAGCTAGTGTAAGAGGACAAGGCAGCTTGGCTTACCCAGGTCTTCGGACCCATGGGACTCTTGAGACCCTAAACGGGCCCAATGCTGGTTCAAGAGGACTGACATCGCTGGCGGACACTTTCGAACATGTCATAGAGGAGCTTCTAGATGAGGACCAGGACATCCAGCCTAGCGAGGAAAACAAGGATGCAGACTTGTACACATCTCGAGTCATGCTAAGCAGTCAAGTGCCTTTGGAACCCCCGCTGCTCTTTCTGCTCGAGGAGTACAAAAACTACTTGGATGCTGCAAACATGTCCATGAGGGTCCGGCGCCACTCTGACCCAGCTCGCCGCGGGGAACTGAGCGTATGTGACAGCACGAGCGAGTGGGTGACGGCGGCAGAGAAAAAGACTGCGGTGGACATGTCCGGGGCGACCGTCACAGTCCTGGAAAAAGTCCCAGTACCCAAAGGCCAACTGAAGCAATATTTCTATGAGACCAAATGCAACCCCAAGGGGTACACAAAGGAGGGCTGCAGGGGCATAGACAAGAGGCACTGGAACTCCCAGTGCCGAACTACCCAGTCTTACGTGAGAGCTCTCACCATGGATAATAAAAAGAGAGTTGGCTGGCGCTTTATAAGGATAGACACTTCCTGTGTATGTACATTAACCATTAAAAGGGGAAGATAGTGGATTTGTGTTGTATAGATTATATTGAGACAAAATTATCTATTTGTATATATACATAACAGGGTAAATTATTCGGTAAAAAATAATTTTATGGACTGCATGTATAACTGAAGTTTATACAGTACAGTGGTTCCACAATCTATTTATTGAACATATCCATGACCTGAAGGGGAACAAAAGTCATTTGCGCACAAGTTTAAAAAAACAAAAAAAAACCAAAAAAAAAACAAAACCAAAAAAAAACCCAAAAAAAAAAAAAAAGAAAAACAAGCAAACGAAGTCTGCATTACATTCCTCGATAACGTTGTGGTTTGTCGCCGTTGCCAAGAATTGAAAATATAAAAAGTTAAAAAAAAAAAAATAAAATTGCATGCTGCTTCAATTGTGAATTGATGATAAACTGTCCTCTTTCAGAAAAATAAATTGAACCAAAACATTCCGTTTACATTTTAGACAGTAAGTATCTTTATTCCTGTTAGTATTATATCTGTTTACTGCTTTTAACTTCTGATAGCGTTGGAATTAAAACAATGTCAAGGTGCTGTTGTCATAGTTTTACTGTTTCTCTTTTACTTTTGAACTCCTGTCAGATTGAAAAAGAAAAAAAATCATTACCTTATTCTGGGTTAAAAGCAAATTTGGTTTTTTTGTATGTTGTAAAGGTGTTTGCAATAGCAATCCAACTACTGACAAAAAAAAATAAAAAAAAAAAAAAGAGGCAACTGAAAAAGAATGGTGATGTTCCACTTCACATTGTTGAACTTCAGGCTTAAAGACAGCACTTATTTAACTGTATGGCAACATGCTTTTTTGGGTTATTTTCTTTTTTTTATTATTATTATTTTTTATTTTTATTTTATGTGCTGTCTTTTGGGACCTGCATTTGTTTATACCATGTTTGTGTTTGGGGTTTGGTTTTTTTGTTGGTTTTTTTTTCCCCTTTCCTCCTTCTGGAAGGATGTTGGTTGTGATCTTTAAAGTATTTCACTTACCATACAACTGGAGCTTGTCGTATAGAAAATATTCTATAGAGTGTTGAGAGCAATGATTTTATGTAATAAAAGACTGTGCTTGGATCAAATGTCTTGGTGAAGCACAAGAAGAATGTTGCTAGAAAAAGGGTCTGGAAAGACAATAGCGGATCTGAAGTTAGGTTGGTCGTGGGACTGAATAGCTCAGCCAGTTCACGGACAAGTGGCAGTGGTTTGGGTTGACTTGAGGCTATCCAAATTGTAGTCAGCCCTGACCAAGGCGGTCCTGTGCATCGAGCTTTCCCTTGTAGGACGATGCCCTCACCCCCAGCCCCGGGCCTGCCACGCACGCTGCGCTAACTGCGGCGGCATCCCTGCCTGCAGCAGCCCTGGGCCATCGCTGGGGAGCCAGGCGGGAGGAAGCCCTGCCTCTAGTTGAAAGCAGTTAGCAGTTACGTTCGTGTGGCTCTACCTCTGCTGTCAGCCTTATTTTACGAAATGAATATCGGCATAGAATAATACTCTTGAAGTAAGTGAAGAGCAAGTGCTGGAGGAGTTGGCTTAATGTTGCTTAGGTTCTGACAGATGGGTTTAACCCTGCGCTACCCCTCTAACTAGCTTGGCAAGTGTTACTAAAAAGGCAGGTTGTAAGTCTGAGAGCTGTGCATAGCACTTTGCATTGACTACAGTGGGCAGAGAGGCAGAAATAGCTCACTAGTGAGCTCACTGAAGGCAGATGCTATATTTGTAATTCCTGTAGATGAAGAAAAGTAGCTGAACAAAGAGGAAGATACTGCAAAATATAACTACTTGTGAATGCTGCAGAGTCTGCGTTAGTCTGCCTTGCTGTCGAAGTTAATTAAAAACCTGACCTGGGCAAAGCTTATTTGAAATGTGATCCCCCACAATAATTCTCTTTGGAAGAGCATGTTTAACACTCAGTTTGTCATTACTGGTAGAAGCCCATGCTGGAAGCTAACAGACACATTCAAAATCTGTGATTTCTTCTACTTAGGGTAAAAGGGCTTCCCCTTCCCTAGGATAGCTGACTGTCGGAGGAGAACCATCCCAACTGGTCACTGAAAAACTTTTGCATTGGCCATGTGCACGCTGGACCGTGAGTGAGAAGAGAGGGTTGTGTGACCCACCTGAACTTCACACTTCAGCCTTCCCAACCAATTGCAGATATTCAGGCTCCCACATAGAAATCAGAAATGAAAAAAAACTTACTGAAACATCTCAAAACGCCAAGTGAAGCGTTCTTCACGCAAGTTAAATGTTGGTATAATGAAGAATTTCATTCCACTGTGGCCAGTACCTGTATGTGTATTATAATGCTTTGCATTTAATAACCCAAACGTGGCTCAGGAGGTATTCTCAGCAATATTCTTAAACTACAGCAGAGGCATGGTGTAATGGTGGCTCCCCTGAATTCCAGGGTCGGTTGCTTAGGAAGGGGAAAGGATGATGCTAATGAGTGAATAACAAACAGATCCCTCATCTAGACTGGAAGAAGAAATAATAGCTAGGACATGACAGGAACATAATTCAGATACAGGAATAAAATAATTCCCAGTTCAAATAAATTGAATTTCCCAAAGAGAAGCGTTAATGTATAAATCATGCTAGAAATGAAGTTCCTCGTTTCCCAAAGTTAATTATGGCTATATCCTTAACTCGGAAATCCTCACCTGTCATAGGTAAGGGTGGCACTGGTGTGGCAGAATTAAGACAGTGGGCTGGTAGGTTCGGAGGGGTAAAGGGCAGCCCGTGCGGGTTGGGGGACTAAGGGATGGAGCTGAGAACCTGCAGAAGATCCGTGTCCTGTAACTACATCCAGAGTGACAGTCCCCGTGATACGCCCATTGATATAACGTGAAACTGGCAATTAAACGGCGGTCCCGTGGTTCTCACCCGCGTGGCCTAATACATCTGTGAGCACAGACTTGGCAGTTCTAGTTAAAACAGAGATGGGGGGGGGGGGGATTGATTTTCTTTCGTGTCACTTAATTAAACTCTTGCTGTGGTCTGTTTGTGACAAAGGTATATCATGCATGTCAGCAGGCCTAGTGCTGTGTTAAAGTAAAGACTTGCAACTGTAAGTTAATGTCTGTGGCCTTGTTCTCTATTATTCACCTTGTGTAACATAAATATTTATTGTATATTTATATAATTTTATGGTTTTTGGGAAAAACTGAAATTGGCATTAAAATTTAAAAGCAACTGCGTCATATTGTAAATATAATTAAGCTATATTTAAGTGTACTGATTAACATAATATATGTTTAACTATAGAGTTTTTTATGTTTTTAAATATATTTTCAAAATATATATATAAAACTTGGGGTTTTTTGGGGGACCATGTGACTCTTTTCTCTAATTGTAAAACAAACTTGAGTTTTACTATAAAGATGTGTGTTCTTTGTTTTAAAACAATTTTTACTTTATTTTAGCAATAAAATCTCACTCGGAGGGCAGACAGCCCCCTGTTTCGTAGCCGGACAGTTAGCATTGGGAGGGGAGGGGTGGCAAGAATTTACTTTCCATAGAAGTTGGGGACGCTTGCAGAATGATGTCTTCCCATTTAATTCTAGCACATAAGTCCTCATGAGACTAAAAACCCATGAATGACACATATCTATGATTTTATTCAGCTGTAAAATAATGAGTGTAATGGAAGTGAGGGGGAGGGGTTACTAACCTTAGTAACTAAGGGGTAAGTGAGACAAACTCAATAGCTATAGTCCACTCATGTACCTGATTTTTAAATGGTGTCATGTATATTTATATCCCCTGCACTGAACTTATTTATGACCCCATGGAGTACCAGGAGTGGAATTCCTTGGATTTAACATATTGTTAGCATTTCCAAGAGTATTTTCTACTACAACTGCCAAGCCTTTGTATATTTAATTATCCTATAGCCCTAGAACAGTCAATAAATCCTCATGATGAATAGAAAACTTTCATATAACTTAAGGGGGGAAAAAAAGCACAAAACCAAACTCTTAAAAGATTCTATTGCTGTGAATTTCCCAGGAGCCCAGTGCCAGCAACCTCTCCGCAAGAACCGAGGAAACGGTGCTTCAGCAGATTCTCATTTATATTAAACACACATGCATGCGCGTTGCTTGCTTTATTGTTGCCTTAAAAGAAGCTAAGGGAAGCAGGAACAGATACAAAAACCTTTGGTGTATGGAAGAACGGGGCCGCGTTATTGCCGCCCCACGCGCCTGCTCCCGGCCGCGGGAGCTGGCTCCGCTCGGACCCTGCCTCCTCCTCGGGGTAGGACACAGATGGGCGAGGTTGCTTTAGCTTCTTAAATGTATAGTAAATATACGGCATAGGTACCTAGGGAATGAAATGGTCACACTCAAAATACATATTTGAGCTACAGAGGAAGATAGGGGAGCTAACCCTGCGTCCATACGCTCTGCTGAATCCTAGCTCCGTAGGGGGAAAGAAAAATGTTTCCATAGCTTTTATCACTTGGAGCAGAAATAAAGGCGTATAACTAGACTTTTAAATTACTCAGCCAGAAAACAATAGCAAGCAGTGAAGGAAGATTTTTTGAAGAGAACATCAAAGCTACAGTGAAGTGCAATGAGAGGGGGAGGACATTTATTTCATTTTGTCCCAGGTGGATCCAATACATTGCTTCCACAGCCTCCTTCTCCTAATTAAGATCTCATTGAGAAGACACCTTCTGGCAGGGTAATTAAAATGGAATGGATGCACTTGTTTGGAGTAAATATAAACAGGCCTCACTTTATGAAGCAATTTTAAAGTTAGGCAGGTTCTGTAGGAGGGTGTTTTGGAAGAGGAGAAGGTTTTTCTGAATTTTTTTTTTTTTTTTAACCACTTGCTACTGTTCTGGGTAGTCAGAGACTGTGGCGTTGGTATAAATCAATGGAGTTAAACTGATAGCTTTTTTTGATGCCTGTGAGAGAAGAAGGCCTGGAGACGGCATGACTGGGTCTAACTTTTTCAGGCAAGATTCGGATTCACCTGTGGAATTTGAGATGGTTCTGGAAATCAAGTCTTTTAAATCTCATCCTGTTAGACGGCGGTAGAAAGCACTCAGAGGTAAGCTGCTCTTTGCTACACCAAAACTCTGTTGAGGGAAAGAACACGTAGCTGCTGGTTTTTTGCTTTGCTGCACAAGAGTGAGCCTCTAAAACCTGCCTGCAACCTGCTCGGTTCTCTCGGGTCCATACTGAAGGCACAGATATGTATGTGTATTTACCTAGATGTAAAATAGCTACTGGTAGTGCTGGTTTGTCTCCGCTGATCAGGCTGGTGCTGTGTTGTCAACCCCCTATAGGACTGCAGCCACCCCACCTGCTGCTGCAGGTCCCTGCTCCGCAGGAATAACCTGCAGAGGGAATCGAGGGGGGGCAATTCCCAGTAATTCCCCAGTGCCCGGGAGGGCAGCAAGGGCTTCCCTGCTGCTGGGAGCCCTCCGCCGCATCGGCTTGCAGCAGACACCGCTGATCTCATCAGCCCAACCGGTGCCAGTTTGCTCATGCGGGGGTTTGGGGAGATGAGGAGGAGGATTTGGCGCAGAGCCGCAAGGCTTCTCGTCTAAATCCCTCCTTTCTGCCTCTACCAGCTGGGCAAAGCGCCCGCGTGGCAGTGGGAAGAGGCTGGGAGCTGCCTTATGCCCCGCCGCGGCCAGGGGATGCTGCGGTGGGCTCTCCCGCCCACCACCCTGGGACTGGGGGCACCCTGCAACTTGAGAAGGCTGTGACTGGGCTCGGAGGCCCTTCCAGTAGGGCCAGGCAGACGGCTAGAGTGAAGCGGGCTCGGGAAAACCGAGCTAAAATGTTCGGAGAAGGAAGTTGTTTGTATGTACCGACGCCAGCGAGCAGGAGCCGGAGTCCCCGGTACAGGTGTTGCTCTTATCCATTGGCACAAGGTGAAATAAGGCTCTTCCTTATCTTCCTCTGAGCCTGAATAAACTCCCTTCGTATCACAGGGAAGAAGGCTGGAGCAGGAACTCCAGAAGCATTTGATTTATCTAATAGGAGTAATCTCTCAGGTGATGCGCAAAGGGAAGGGTTACAAGGAAGGAATATGTCCTGCTAGCAGTGCAGAGTTTTGCGCTTTCAGAAACAGCATCTCATGCGTCTGCGCTCTGAAAATGTTTCCCCTTGCTACAATAATCCTTTCTTTATACCATCCCCTCCTCCTCTTTATTAAAAAAAGACCCCGAGCAAACAATCTGGTCTAGCTTAAGTCCATAAAGTACTGGAATTTCCAAGTTAAAGCTGCAGTTCATGTACGTAAACCAAGCTGTCTTCTCCTACTGTGTTATGTTGGTTATAATAGCCTTTAAAACTACTCACACTCTAAATGAGAGCGTAGGTACTTACTGCACTAAATATTCCTTTAACTGGCATCTACACTGAGGATTTTAAATTATCCTAATAAGGTTTCCAATTATAATTTTTTCTGACCTTTAACTAAAGACCACTCTGCTGGGAGACTCATTTTTGCTCTAACCCCAGCGTGGTACTTCACAGAAGTTTCACTATATTTGGACTCCAGTCTTGGGAATCTGTTATTTAAAGACAATATAAAGTACGTGCTGCCATGTTTGTGTTGCAAAAATAGTTAGCACTGCCAAGTTCGCCATTTACATCCATGAAACAGCCCAATGAAGCCATTTCACTCCCAGTTCTATGCTCTGCTCTTACTCAAACACACATAATCCATGCACAGATCGGTACAGCTGTAAAATTGAATGGAAGCGTGTACGCAAAAGAGCTTTGAGAAATATAAAAAGAACAAATCTAGTGAGCTTTGTTGAAAGCCAAGTACAGATGATGGGATGCAGGACAGCTGCATCTTACATGCTGCTCCTGCTGCTCCTTTTTGTAGCAGGATGGACATCCCCACCTTTGCCAGCCAACTCTTTTGGAGCAGGAATGAACAACAACAAACGAATACCTAAAGCCCTGCCTAGTTACAAGAAGTACGTTTACTTGAACAAACAAACAGCACACAAACGGTGCTTTTCTTGCCCAAGCTGTGCAGCTTTTTTTTTTTTTTTTTTTTGTGTGTGTGTGTGTGTGTGTGTGTGTCTGTGTCCCTCTGGCCTGCTTTATTCTTGGGACAAGCAAAATCGCCATCCTTGACGTCCCTGTGTGGCGCAGCCCACCTGGAGAGCAGCAACACCTGTCTCAGCAACAACAGGAGTACATTTATTTAAAAAAAAAAAGAAATCACTACATCACCTCGTAAATTAATATTCTTTCTGCCCTGCCGGAGCTACTGCTCCAGAGGGTACAGTCAAATGGATACGGTGCTGGCGTAGGTGCAGGTCTCTCTGCTAATGGAAGGCGCCTGCCAGTGCTGGGATGAGGCAACAAGATGACTTGTGCTCACTTACCTAATGTCAAATCACCTCCCAGCTGGTTACACCTTTTTTTGGCCACTATTCCCTTGGGTCTGATGGACATATTAGTCTTAGAGATGCCGTAGCCTGGCTGTTTAATTCTGAAGGGTACAGAAGAAAGTCTCACTCAGCTTCAGCTTACCTATTCGCTACTGCCATATTATCTTACACTTTCCTGCCTTCAAAATTTCCCCTCCTTGCTGCCAGCTGTGCTGGTACGGAGTACTCGCCTCCCCGTTTCAGGGGATATATGTTTAGACATGCTTATCCAGTCTCGCTAATAGCTGCTGGTACGTACCTCTGAGCCACGCAGGTCTCCGACAAAGAGCTGTTACGGCAGGAGCGGGGCCACGGGAAGGCGGCTTCGGAAAGCCAAGGGACCCTCCGCTTGGGAAGGCAGGGCATGGCAGTCTGCAGCCGGCTATCCTTGCCTTGCTACGCAATGTTTGAGTAGAGGTGTAGTAGGTATAAACCAGGAGTTCTTGTTAGCTCACTGCAAGGTATGACGGGGTGTAGGTGACCCCGGGCTTAAATTCTGACAACAGCTAGTCTCCGCTTAGCGCTTCAGGAGGAATAAGCCACGTTCCTGTTTTCAGAAGTCTTGTTGCGAACAAACTGTCTAGTGAAATGGAAATTCATCACCTGAAGTGCTAAACGGCAGCTTTGTTTTCCAAGACGAAACTAGGGCAAACGCTCAGAAGAAGCTATTGGAGGGAAAGCATCGCTTTGCACGCTCCCTTAGAATATGCGTTGCCTTTAGCTTCCCAAAGAGCTAAAAATCTTCACGTAACTGTATAAATTGGGGCCTTGATAGCCAGGTATTTTATTCCGCTAAGCCTAGCGAGCACAGGGACCACAGGACCCTGTTTGCCAGCTGTTAAATTCAGTTTGCGCAGCGTGGGACACGGAGGAAAGGCAGACGAGCACGTGAAATCTCTGCATAAATCTGTCAGGTAGGCATCCGCGGTTAGCAGTAGCAGCGCTCTTCTTGTCTGTGCCTCCTCTAAATTAAACCAGAGATTCCAGGCATAACTCTGCATGTCCTTACGGCTTTATAATTGTTGCCTGCATGGCAAGTCGGAGAAATAATGAGGATAAAGTAGTGCAAACAATAGCTATACAAGCTAATTAGCCCTGCCTGTCACTGAGAATAATACAGTGAATGGGCTGACGATCTAGAGCCTTGCTTGAACTTTCAAGTTAGTATGAGGAGATCCTGAAATAAAGTGTTCCTGCAGCCCAAGATGATTTTAGGAGTCTGCAATCTATTACCTACTCAATGGTCACGTCATAAATTCCCCTTCAGAACCACAATACTCTCTTACGTGTTTTGTAATACAATAGATAGCTACAGTTTCTAAGAACTGGTGCAACATCTCTAATAAAGTATGTGTCAGGTGTTACGCAGAGCTATAACTACAGTATAATTTACGGTTTGGTGCCAGACTACCGAAATGACCACCTACGCAGTGATGTGTTGGAGCATTTCAGAACAAAGCTGCAAGCCCGGAAGCCTCTGCAAATCTTCTTTCTTGGAGCTTTCATTTTTCTCTCCTATAAATAGGATGATTTCTCCTTAATCACAGAGCCTAATTCTGCCTTTGAAAAGGACAGTGTCTACTGAATTTAGGGGGAGGATTGAAGAGCAACTCAATAAATCAATAGAGAATAAACCTAGCGAAAGTCATTCTGTACAATACCAGTTTTTAGCTCAGGAGGTCCCTGGGCTGAAGGCTGGCGGAGGAGTATTCTGGGAGACGATTGCTATGAAATTGCCCGGTTCCGACCTCCATCCTGGGCGTGCTGGAGGTCAAGCACCAGGGTGGCCAGACCGCTGGTCTCATTTGGTGCGGGCTTTCTCAGAAAGGCATTTCCGTGCTTGCAGGGTAATAGCAAAAAGCCCCCGTGCCAGGCGGTGCCGGCAGGAGCAGCCGGACCCCACCGTGCCGCGCACCTGCGTGGCTTCCAGCCCCGGTGACCACTGGCCCCGCAGGAGGAGGAGGAGGAGGAGGAGGAGAGCGTGGGACCTCACCTGGTCTGGGAGGCCGCTCCGAGGGCACGGTGGGCAGAGCCTTTCCTGGGGGCCTGGAAAGAACCACGTGTGTAACTTCTTCCCGCTACTTTGGTCTTTACGCTCCTCAATTGTGTGAGTTCGGCTTTCTGGTAAATTAAAGTCAGGCCAGCGGTCTGTTTCGGATTTACGTATGTGTATTTGAGATACGGCTAGCCTAGGGAATCAAGCAGGGATGAGAAACCCGTCATGTCTCGGCAGTGCCACAGATTTGACACATGGCCTCAGGCACACTCGAGCTCCCCAGCTCCGCTTTCCCATTAGGTTTTCATCTTTTTTGTTGTTGTTGATGTTGCTCTGAAGGTTGTCGATTTTTTTTTTTTTTTTTTTTTTTTAATTTATTTATTTATTTTTAGCAGGTTGCTAACCGCAGAGGCCTGTGCCTGGCTGTGGGCAGATGTCCTGCAGCTGTGCGGCCGGCCAGGAATTCCCACTTTGCTTTGAAGCAAATGAGCTTGTTCCACCCAGTGGTTTTAATCCCTCACCAGACAGAGTGCAGCCCCTCTGCTCTGGTTCAGGGCTGTGGCCACCATCCGTTTCTGCCTCTTCATGTACTACAGATCGTACCCAGAGGTTTCGGTCGTTACCCAGGAGAGGGTTTTGCTGTGTCTGTCCCTGAGCATTGTTGCGTCCCAGTAAGGAGGCACTTAAGTGCTTACCGTTGGGGTCCCGCGGTGTTTTGCAATGTGTTGGTGTTAGAGCAGTGTAATTACTTCTGAGCTGGCGCGCCGTTTGCTCTGCAGTAGGGAAAGTTGGTGTTTTTTTCAGCATCTAGGGCGTGAGTGCAATTAAAAGCCCGTTGGGTGCTGCCTTTGCCCGGCAGCACCCTGATGGAAAGGCAGTGCATGGCATGCACCCACGCTATGGACATGCCACCGTCACACAGGCAGCACCCTACTGTCCCCTCCCAACCCACAGCCTGGGGAGGCCCAAAACTTACCGAAATAAAGCATGGTTTGGGGCTGGAGGAGAGCCAAAGCTTGGCCCCTGTGGGAGGAGGAGGATGGGGCACCCAGACCGACTCCAGCAGGCGCTGCGCCCTGCCAAACCCCACAGGGCCCCTTCCCCCCCGGGGTCCACACTGCTCAATGGCTACTGCAAATCCACCTTCAGGCGGAGAGATTTTTAATACTGGCTTTTTTTTTAATCCTATATGGTCAAACCCAGACAAGCTATCCCGAGCCCAGAAAGCGCGTGCCGGAAGCCTCCGCGAGCCGTACGGATGCAGGGCTCCGCCAGCATCCCACCGCTGGGTGACGGGGGTGTCCTGCGGACCTCGCCGAGCCTCGTCCCAGCCTACCCCCAAAGCCATGACCCCGCGGATGCCCACCCCACCACGGATTTTGAACTTTCTGTCTCTGACCCGACCTTTGCGCGCCGAGGGACAACTGCCCCCAAGCTCCGCATCCTCAGCTGCGCAGCAGACCCTGGGCTCTGTCGGCTCGCAATTTTTCGGGTGCGTTCGTCCCGTTGCTCAGCTGTCAGCACCGACCGCCCGGCGAGCAGCCCCGCGCGGTGCCGGGGCTCGCGGGGAGGCAGGCGGGCACATGCCGGGCGGGAGGGGTGCGGGGAAGGGGGCGATTTGGCACCTGTGAAGCGAAGGGCTGTGGGAAAGGTTTGGCATCCGATCCAAAGCGCTGGGCGCTAATTGCAGTTCAAAGGATCCGGCCTGAAAAATAGCGTCTGTCGGAGGCACTGAGAGCAGTTAGCGGGGAGTTGTGTTTCCCATGAAGTGCTGCGTAGGCTGGCACATCTCTGTCATCGGTGATGTTTTAATTCTCCGTCCTTCTGAAGTCTCAGGAAAAAAATCAGAATAATGTTTTGGAGAACTTTTTCCTTTCTAGTGGCTACCAAACGTCTTGAAGCCCTTTGTGGCTCGGCTTGCCTGTAGGGAGAGGCTTCTATGAGTTCAGATAACTGGTGCTGTGCTGTCTGCCTGTGTAGACGGAAATGGACTCTGTTGAACAAGTATATTAAAAACAAACAAACAAACAAAAAAACAAAAAAACCCCCCATACCAGGAAGGACTTTCCGCCAAATCTGTGATTGCTGCGAGTAGTAACTAGGGAGTTGCAGGAACTTGTATTCAAAATACAAAGTTTGAGCTGTAGAGAGAAAACTCTGCCTCCGCTCCTTGCGTGGCAGGCACGCTGATCCATCTTCGTGGGCCAGCTTGGTCTCCAGGGCAGCAAACCCAGTGTTATTCCTTAACAGGTGTATTCTAGACATAACGACTGTACCTGGGAGAGGAATTTGGGCCAGTGACACCATTTGGGTTGGGAAGTATAACAGGATTTGAGTAATGTGATTAGGAAAAGCATTTCTTTCAACTGCTACCACCATACTCCTGGCCTACAGTTTTCTTTCTTTTGAGATGAGCAATATATGATGCCAAAAACTTTTTTAGTTTTGAAAAACATACTTATGAAGGCTTCAGCACGTCACTGGACACAAAACTTTATCCTTCCTATAAATATGTATTGTGAAATATCTGTTCATTGATGTTAAAATATCTACAATATAAATATTTAGTAATATAAATATAACTCTACATTAAATAACTAAACAAAACTCATGACAGGCTGTGTGAGTCACTAGTGCAGATATATGCTGTATTGATTGCTGATGCAAAGGTCCACTTTGTAGGCTGATTTTATTTATCAGAATACAAGCACCGCTCCAAAACTGGAAATACTCCTACCCGCAGAGTATTTAAAGGATATTCAAAATAAAATCCCCCTCTGCAAGTATAAAACTCTGTCAAAGACTTCAGACTCCTCGAGTACACTTCAGGCTTGTAATGATGTAAAGTAAGGGCTCCGAGCTTTTTTTTTTTTTTTTTGCCTGGCAAACCAATGTGACATTTCCTGGCGAGGTCCCTGCATCCAGCCCTCCCCTGCACAGAGCTGCACATGCACAGCGACACGGCTCTTGCACTCGGTGTTTGGAGGGGTCCAGCTCAGCCGGGATCCAGCGCTTTCCCTGCTCGTTTCCCGCAGATACTCAACTCTAATCCTAAGCTGGGCGTATCGACACCAGCCCTTTGACATGGGTGCACGTGAGGGTCCGAGCGCCTGACTCTCGTGAGCCTAGGTAATTGAGGACTGGGAAAAATACCAGGGCCTGGTATTACCTGTCCAAAAATCCCCGTGGATAATTAACTAGCGCTACTTTGTGATCACACCGCTGTTGCTCTCATCCCCTCGGTCCCGCTTCCCTCCTGCGGTTTCTCTCACAGCTCCTCACTTGGAGGAGAGCTCCGTGGCCAAGGCCACCGCGCAAACCTGCCCCAGGGATGGCCCATCTCAGGGCAAAGCCGCTCTCCCTCCACGAGAGACCCTTGGAGAGCCCGTCCCCACGGATCAAGCAGCCGTGGGACAGCTTGCAGGACATTTGGGGGGGGCGGCTGTGTAGGTCTGTGCTTCGCCAAGAGGATGAAAGACCTGTTAACAGCTTCCCGGGAAGAAAAAAAAAAAAGGGACAAAGCCATTTCTGGCAGAGGGGACTGGATTTGCCCCAGGAAGGAGCAGCCTGGGAAGTGGATGGGAAATCACCTCCCTGCCTTCTCACGGCCTCGGGGAGAAGAGGCCAAGATGTGGCGTGCGGAGGCAACTAGACAGAGCAACGGGAAAGAAAAGTGAGAGAAACTAAACCCCTTGAACTACCGCATCGAGCTGCAGGCCAGGGGATGCTGCTGAGCACGGGGGGGTAGGAAGAGGCTGAAGGTGCCGGGGCGGCTGAACGCAGAGGCCTTGAGCTCGACGTGGGGATTTAGAGGTGAGCAGCCTCTGCTCAGGGCTTGTTCGTGCTTGCGTGCTCTCAGCGTCTGAAAGAGAGCGGCTTCGCTAATGAGCAGATGTTTTCTCCGCGTGGCTGTTACGACACCCTTCAGGGTTCCTGCTGGAGATGTGTAACCAGTCCCTCCCCACCCACGCTCCGGCTTTGAATGCGAGCCGTAAGACACAGTTGTGCAACAGCATTCGCTCCTGACAGTCCAAGGTATGTACAGAAATGGGAGCTTCAAATATAAAAATAATCCTGCTGCTGCCGTAAACGACTTGACATTTCTGATCTTCAGACATTCGGCAATCTGCCTGACCCAGAAAGCCGAATTTGGGGTTCCCAACGTGCCAGCCTCCTGCGCTGCCGGCTTTGCAGTTTCTTCGTACCTGGCTCTGGAGCTGCGTAGTAAGGTCATCTCAGCCGGTACCCAAATTGAGAACAGGACACACGGGGTACCAGAGCTGCGGTCCCGTCCGTCTCCTCCAAACTGGCCAGCCGTTCAGCATCACGCAGCAGCCAGCTCAGCTATGGAGATGCTCAGGGTGTGAAAAAAAACCATCGGGGTAGCATAGAGTAACAACTGAAACGTTACTCGCGTAAGCCATGAGCGCTTGCTGCTTTTGCGAACGCTATAATGAGATATCAAAAACTTTTCAGAGGAAACGCCCAACCATCTGCACGCACCTAATCAATGCAGCAATCAATTAAAACCACTGGCAGAGACATTGTACAAAGGACGTTGTTTATGCCGCATCCAGCTGTAAAGCAAAAAACCCCAACCCCGTAGGTTTTAGATAGTGCATACTGTAATTGATGGCCTAATTATAGCCTACCTGAGGCATAAGTCTGATCTCTTCCATTTTTCTGGAAAAGTCTCGTTTGGTTTCTCATTTATCACCTGCGAATTAACGTCTCGCACAGACACTGCAGAAGGTGGAAGAATAAAGATCTCTTCAGTGCTAAAAACAGTTTCATGAAAATGGAACAAATAATAACAGTAAGTGCTTGTTTGTTTTTCCTAATGGATTAGCTGGCCTCCTAAAAGAGATTTCTTTACTAACCTTGTCTAATTTAAATATGCAGTTGTGTGCTTCTCATCTTTTGCTCTCCGTGTTTGAATGCTGTTTCTGAACCTCCCTAATTGCTGCCTTTATTTGTGCCTGAGCAGGAACAGGTGAGGAGTAAAACTCTGCTTTGATTTAAGCAGATGTGTTTGCATATTGCCTAGGTTACCATTTGCATGGAAGGGAAAAAGATCACAACTATGGTATCCTCCGTCTTTCCTGGCTGAGCCACGGCCTGTGAAAAACGCTAAACGCCAAAGAAACCATCAATAAATCATAGCGCTCTTCCCTGTTTGAGCAGTTTATCCTGGAGAATCTTAAATTGCAGTTATTCTCAGAACGCTGCTGCGAGGCCTGCGGGTGCTTTATGGTCGAGTGAGCTCAGCACAGAGCGTTTAAGGGATTCGCTCAAGATTTCGCAGCAAAGTAACGGCAGAATCACCACGTCCCCTTTCTTTTCCAAATCGGCCCATCATCCTTCATTTGAAAGAAAAATGAGAAAACCCTCGCGCCTCCCTTCCCTGCCTTGCAAGGAGGAAACACGGCGTTTTCAAGGCAAGGGGCTGCCCTCGGGTGCAGAGCTGCTCGGCGGTGTGGTTGGGAAGAGGCGAAGGCTGCGCAGGCAGCCTGCCCGGGGTCGGCCGAGGCTGAGCCCTCCGGGGCCACCGCCACGGGGGACGGGGCAAGGGTGGCACTGCCCGGGGACCTGCCGGTAGCCCGGGGGCTGCCGGCGGCCACCCACCCTCTTTCCTCGTAGGCCGGCACTGCGAGGGCACACGGGAGCTGGCCCTCGCGTTGCACCCGCGGGTCTGCACCCCTCCGGCTCAGCCGGAGCGCGGTAACCTCCGTTTTCTGATGCTCACGGGGTGCTGGCAGTGTCCGATCCCCTTGCGTTTGCCCCCTTCGAAGTGCCCGTGGCCGTCAGCACGGGAGCGGGCAGCCCTGGGACCAGCAGGTAACGGCAGAGGCGATGCTGGGGAGGCTCTACTCCGCGGCGTAACTTGTGGTGTTTGTAACTCGTACTGCGAGTGCGACACGTGGCATCCGACGTGTGTACGCTCTGCTGCCTGGGATGCTTTTGTAGTCGTCTTTCTCCTGATGCCGAATTAAGGTTCCCACGCAAGATGTTCAACAAAGATTATCTGTTATGCAAAGCAACAGTTTTGCCGTTTGCAAAGCTGGCCTCCGCTGTGATTGCTGTTGACATTATGTTTCAAGCAGCTAAAGTTCAAGTGAGAAACAAACTATTTTGGGAATGGGGTGGGGGAGGACCAGGGCTCAGCGAGACAGCGATAAACGTGATGGTGATGAGGGAGAGGAGGGAAGCCAGCATCTTCTAGCAAGGTTACAGCCTTGCCTGAAACGTTGGGATTAAAAGGCTATCATCATCAGATGCACAAATAAGACTGTCGCAGTTAAATTAATCCTAGCTCAACAGAGTTGAACCTCTTCTGCAGGCTTCACCGGCACCGTTGAATGGCGTTAAAGCCTGGCTACGTAATGGTACCTGGAGACGGGCATCCCCGGGTTTGGGCAGGGATCCCAAAGGGTGGCTGCTCAGGTAAAGGGGGGATGACTGAACCGTTTTCCCCCACTCTGCGTATAGCGGCGTGTTTTCCCACACAGCTACATCATCTGTAATGCTTGTGGTTATAGATGCCCAAAGTGTAGAGCTGGAGCACTATTATTATGGTTTTTTAACAGTAGATGCTCAGGTACCTCTCATTTGCTTTAGGAGCCTTTGGAACTGACATTTTTCTCTCTAGCTGTCAGGGCTGGAAACCTTTATTCCCCTAAGAAAAGCTGAGATTTTCACATAACAACATGATTCTGGTAACTAGAGCTTTAAGGAAAAAGGTCAGATAATGTGACACTTGCAATAAAAGCTCAAGATTTGACAAAGCCATATTTAGCGCAGTTCCCAGCTGAATGGGGAATTGCCATTATGCATTCGGTTTAAAGTATACTTACATTTATTCCAGGAAAGCTCTAATGCAACCTTTTCCTATTTGCTAAATAAAAGATTAAGTTAATGCTGCCACTTATTTTAAAATTTACTGAAAGTATCAGGGGGAAAAAAAGGTGAAGACTTTTGCAGATGAGTTGCTATAGAAATACGCAATGTTGGTAAAACTTTGCTCGGCATCATTCATTAATATTCACAGTCGACTTCACTAATTATAGTCTGAAGCAACACTTCCTTGTTTTATTTTTTACCTTTTTAGTCATTTCACAGAATTTCTGGTGTCGTTTTATTAGTCAGCATGCATGGGTCTCTCTCCTTGAAAGCAGGGGCAGGAGAAAGAATTTTAGGGCACGTACTGCTCAGAGACAGTGAAGAGGGTGAAGGTTTTGAATGGGGACATCTGCAGGCTGGTACTCTTGGTCTTTGTCCTACCAGGGCTTTGATAGCAGGACAGGGCTCTTGTGGAAATTAAACGTCCTCCCTCCTTTCACGTGGAACAATTGCTTTATGTGGGACACCTGGCATCAGGTTTTATCCTTCCAGTACTTCCAGCATAAGCATGTAAAAAGCGCGACTACAAATAACACAAATACAAATTTGGGCAAGGAACTTACCTTTTCTTTCCAGCATGGCCCAGCTCAGATTAGGACAAGATTTTTTCCATACTTTCTAATGGATGGCAGGCTTTTGTGTCCACAATACAGAGTGTGTAGGGACACATGGGTTAAAATGGCAGAGAAATTATTTAATTATTTATTTAGTTAACTAAATCATGTCCTTTGTCCCAAAAGACTTTGCAAGGGTACCTATGACTCTTTCCTTAACGAAAAGGATTCTGCCACATGCTTTTTTTTTTTTTTTTTTTTTGAGAAAAGCAGAGAAATATGTCAAAATTGGTCAAGCTGTGCAAATAACATTCAGTATTGTAAATGGGAACATGAAATTATTTGTGGTCAAATTTGTATGTTTATATTCATAAACATTCTTTCAGAAAGGACGTTTTATTCGATTTTCCCTTTTTTCACAACTGAACAACAAGATTTTATGGCTTCTTATATACCCCGTATACCCATGCTTGCTTTTTACCGGCACTGCTGATGTATAGTGTGATATCACATCTTCTTGCCACTGTTTACCAAAATGTCTTTAAATTATTGAATCTGGTCCTGTATTAGACTTTTACTATGGGCTTCATTGGGTAGGCATAGCACAGGATCTGGTTCATAGCCCTGCTCCTTCCTTTTCGCTTGTTAATTAATTGGTTTCGTACCATTGATCAAATTTTGATGGCTAAAGACTTGTTTTCCTGTATTCTGAAAATACAGAAATGTTGCTGCAAAGGTCTGGTGTTCAGGGAAGGAACGATTACTGGCTCCAGTGAGCATCTAGAGTAGAGTAGCATCTACTGGAAATTAAATGAAATGACAGCTCAGAAATTACAAGTACAATAAAACCTTGGCAATGCAGAGGAGGTGGCTGCTTCCACTCCTCAAACGCAAACTTTCCGCAGCCCATAGGACAATGTGATTAGGAGAAGACCAACCTGGATAAATCCATGTAGCCAGGCTGTTTGGTATATTCCTCCGTTAGGTTTTATCAAGGCTCTTAAATGAACGAGAAGCTCTTCTCATGGGAAGAGAAGTCAGTGCCTGGTCCCAGCTGCATGCCTGTCCCATCCTCTCTCCACAGGGTTGCAGGGACCAGTGTTCCCAGAGCATCTCTGGGAGGGAAGGGATGCCGGGCACAGCCCCCCCTGCTCCCCCACTTCAGCCATCCGGTTCCTACGTTGTGCTACATCTGGGGACTGTCCCCACAACCACCGGCACCCTCCTCTTCCAGAGCAATCGTTCCTTGACTGAAGATCCTCCGCAGGAAAGGAAGAGGGGTTTTGCCGGAGTTGAAAGCAAAATCCTTCGGTATTTGGGCCTAGGATATCGGTATGGGGCTTATCCCCCCCGCCCCCGGAGGTGACACACAGACGGCTTCTCTGATAGCGTCGCTTCGTGTAGGTAGCTCAAACCTTCTCTCTTTCACTCCAGATGCATGGTACTTTCACTAAGTGGGCTGCCATTGATTTTCATATGTTCATAGGTATTAGAGAGGAAAAAGACCTATTAAATCATCTAGTCAGTATAATCAGTGCAGAACTATTCCCTGCTGGACATTTACTGGTGGTTTGTCAACTCTAGTTCAGGAAATTGAGTTGTAGTGTTCAATATAATGGATTCTAGATTTCCATTTAATATCAGTTTTCTTTGGTTTCTGCTTTTACATTAATGCATTGATGTGCTTTATATTGATTGACTTTTCTTAGTGTAATGAGAACAAAATGCCACTTATCATTTAAGTCATTTAACTCAAACTAGCTAGCTATCAAGCTAGCTCCTCCCGGGGGAAAATCGTAATTGCTATAGCAGAGAGCCATGTCAATACAGAAGTGTTGGTAAGATAGATAATTCTACAAATGTTTTAATTTATTTCAAAACAATGGTAGAGAGTTATACAGCTGCATATACCATCAAAAACTACTCAAACAATGAATTAAATCCTCAGCATTAATCTTGCCAGTCCTACTTGTCTCCCAGCTTCCTAGCAGTTTCATACACGTTATGTGCTCAGCTGCCTTTGCAAAAATAGAGGAAATTCTTCAAAACCATGTGAAACAAAGCCAACGGAGCATTAACCTTTGAGCCAAATCCCTACTTGGTTATGACCACTATACCGTGGAGATGTCTTTGAGAAGGACTGAAAGAAGAGGAGTAGACCCATTGCTTTCCCTCCCCTCAACTAATAAAACCTGATGCTGCTAGTAGTGGATTATTCATAGATTTCAACGTAGCAGCAGACCTAGTGTGAGAATAGGTGACAGAAGTAGGTTTTGATGCTTATAAATAGGTTGCTGAAAAGACGTTGTGATTACTGTCATATATTTCATTACTTAATATGAAAAATATCGTGCCCCTCTAGTACCAGGCTGTTACAAACATGTTCTGAATTTTAACACCCCAACTGTTTCACAAATGCTGCCAAACTGTTTTAGCCGCTGGAAGAGAGCTCTGGGCTTAAACATCTGTAGAACGCAGATGCAGTGCAGGGTGAAGTGTAACCTAAAACTGCCGGAAAGCAATTAAAATCTTACTGTTCTTAGTAACACGTCACTGGAATTATTTATAGCATTAATTTTCAATATCGGGTAACAGCCTACCCTATAAGTTGGGTGAGAAATGATCAAACTGAAGATGTTGTACTCCTATGATACGTTCCTTGTGACAGATTTTTATGAACTTTTAATAAGTCTGGGGTAAAGAAATTAAGCAGATGATACAAAATTTTCTCTTTGCAGAATGACGCAGACATTTTTAATTATGAATTCATGGGACAGTATGAGGAGGAAAAAACACCCAGATCCTTTCTTCTCTTTCTTGTGTTGTCTACCATCATGTTTACTGTATTGCGGTGGTCTACATCTTGCCTAGAGCATGCAATTACTGTCAGGAGTTCAGTTTTTACCCAGTATTTCTCTGAGGTGTTCCAATCCAGCCTGAAAACATAAAAGCCTCACGACCACTTCCGACTGTCAACAGATCTGTTCTCATTCCCTGCCAAAAATGTTAATTACAAATAAACTGTTTCAAGATAATCTGAAGTGCACTTAGACCAAGCAGACTGCTGTCAGCGATTCTCTGCAGAAGGTGAAGAATCGGAAAATTTCCCATGACTTCAGGCTGTTTCCCTGGAAAGGTGTCAAAGACCGAACTGAGGAGAAGGTGGTTGGGAGCGTAGCTAAGTCACACTCCTCATTTCCAGAACTAATTATACTATTTACATATGGCTGCTCTCCAAGGAAAACAAATCCATCCATGCTTTCTCCATCCATCTTACCTCCTTCCAGAAGCTGCTTTTGATTCATCCTCCACCATCTTATAAACAAAGTCAGAAGGCAACAGAAGGGCAGCCAGGCTGAATGTCCCTGTAGCCCAACAGCCCGTCTCCAGCAATGGCATGAGCAGGCGATGGACAAGTAAGAACAGAGCAAGTAAATACCATCCTTCCCCCAGTGGTTTCTCTGAAAATGACTTTTTGCAGATGAGGGAACTTCTTGAGCTGATACTCACTGAGCCTCCTGTTGGCCCCACAGATGTTGCACCCTTGGGCAGGGAGTGCCGGGGGCATTCTGCGAAGGACCACGTCTGCGTGCCATTTTCAGCTCCGGCTCTTCCTGGATCCTTCCAATGCTTCCCGGTGCTCGTAGTGGGAAAAGTCTTGCGAACGCTTGACGCTGCTGTGCTCCCTGCTCCCATGACCAGGGGCCTCTGGCTTTTCTCCTCAGTTACCCTCTCTCCAGATGAAGGGTCTTAGCCTACTGACTTGTTCCTCATAAGAAGTTTTTGATTTGTGGTCATGCCTGTTGCCCCTTTTTCACTTTTTTTTCCCCCAGTTTTGCTATAGCTGTTTGAGACCAGAGCTGTATACATACCGAGAACATCCAATCCATACTAACAGAGTAAGCTTATAGTAGCAACACTGACCTCAGAATTGAGATAAAACACGATTTTTCACTTCCTGTTCTTTGTAAAGTGGAGACACCAGACTGTGTACAGCCCCCCATTGCCGAGAAACAATCATAACATGTGGTCCTGCCCATCCATCCACTGGGCTCCTTAAAATAAAAAGGATTTTCTGCTCTCATTCTCCCACTCTTCAACCCCATTCCTGTTAAGAAACTTTCTCACGTATTTGTTGCAGTTTCAGGGCTAGAAACCTTTTTTTTTCCCCCTTCATTTTTGGTCTAGCTTCATTCATATTCAGAATATATCTCTTGTTGTTATGGGTTTTTCTTTGGCTTACGGATATTTTTCATTTTTCGTTTATTGTGAAGAAATATATACACCTTATTTTGTTCCAGAGACGAATTTTTTTCCTCGTGGATATGGGTTCTCCTGTTTGACTTGTCCTATATCATAACCACATATATAATGTCTCAGTAATGTTTCTTACTGTGCCAAAACTTCTTAAGCTGTTGCATTTAGTCAGGCTGGTATGTTGAATGCAGCTCTGGATTTTGTTCTGCTAGCTGGTCAAATCCTTAGAAAGTGTGTCTGCAGTCATGGAAGTGCTTATAATGTGTGTACAATTTGCGTATGGCTACATCTTTGTTTCTGGGGATCTTTCCTTGTAGATGTGTCAAGCACTATTTTTGCAAAGGCAGTAACAGCAGTTTCAGCTATGGTGATTTTCTCAAAAGGTGATACTAAACTTTTTACACCCATGAGCAAAACCCAAAGTTACCTCCTCTGAACATACTTGCATTTAATATTTTTAGTACCCAGAATCTGCTGCCCTGTAGTTTAGGTGCTACTGCTGTTCCTCCAGTAGTCCTCTTGAACCTGTCCTTGAGGAAACTGAATTCTGCCTCTGATGAGAGATGGTCAGAGAGCATCAGGAGCAGGGCCTGGTCAGTTAATTTAATAGAAAATAATTAACTTAATAAGATTTGCATCACATCATTTTCCTAGTGTCTGTGGTTTGCTACCTTAGGTCCACATTTACCATAGCAAGGAAGGTTTGTACTTCGCTCTTGTCCCATGGAGTAAGCCCTTCACCACCACCACAGAATCACAGAATGGGTTGGGTTGGAAGGGACCTTAAACATAATCCAGTTCCACCCCCCCTGCCATGGGCAGGGACACCTTCCACCAGACCAGGTTGCTCCAAGCCCCATCCAATCCAGCCTTGAACACTGCCAGGGATG
>JAOBAS010000020.1:23310255-23321813 GCA_025311575.1 Elanoides forficatus
AGGCTGCTGTAAGGTCTGCCCGGGGCCTTCTCTTCTCCAGGCTGAACAACCCCAACTCTCTCAGCCTGTCTTCATAGGACTCCACTAGCTCAGTGCTTCCTCCAGGCTGGCCAACTTCCTACAGATTTTAGAGTTTAAGTGTTTACTGCCACTCCGTGCTCAGAGCCGGCGGTGCCCACGCGTGCCATCTGCTCCCGCTGGGACCTGCCGGGGCTGGGGCAGGCATGATGTGGCCCATGGCCACGCAGGAGGTACGTCACTGCTTAGGGACTCCTTTGCAGAGACGATTCTCCCTTTTCCAGCCACTGGCACGGCGTGTTCGGTACTTGAAGTAGTTTGCTGCTTTGACGGCTGCTTAGTTAAATGGCATTTATTATACTGCATTGATGCTCTCTGGGAAGCAACGTCTGAGGTGCAAATCCTACAGCTGTGCCTTGCATAAAATACAGGTGAAGCCCTTGACTGGTGGAACGTAACAGGAAAAATAAATGGAGATGACTTCCAAGCTAAAAACCTTAACCACCTCAGAAAAAAACAATAAGTGTTTATGCTCTTTCCTTTTAAGCAATTCAATCTGCTTATTTTAAACCCTGAGTTAGTATGGACATGTCCTGTAGAGCCATAAATCAGAGCAGCCTGTCTCTTTGCCAGTACAAGATGGATGCCTGCTTCATGTTAATGACTATTCAAACTGTACTCAGGCTCTGAAAAGCAGCGTGGAAGCGCAGGGCTGTCAAGGCACGGTGCTGAGGGTGTATCATCTGGTTCTCTTCATCCCGCGGAGCGGGAATATACCAGCAGCTGCCTCGGCCGTCTGGCCCCAGAGAGGCTGCCGGGACGCTCCGGCACAGCTCCGTAGCTTGTTTAGTGCCTCTCGTCAAGCATCTGCTCGTTACTCGCCCAGTAACTATTCCTCAGTGCTTTCCCTCCAATTATCTCGATTTCCTGGATCCTATATGATTGCTCGCATAAATGTTACTTCCATTACGTGCATAGCCGGGGCAATTTCTGCAGCTCCCCCGTGTAACTGGTGTGCCCCCCCCTCCGCCGGCGAGCGTTTCTGGTGGGGTTTTATTGCCGCGGAGCTGGTGCACGCTGCTGGAGGACAGCGAGAGCCCAGGCGAACGGAGCACGGGAGCATAACCATCTTTTCCCAAAAGGGAGCCTTTACTGAAATGCCAGGTATGAGAGCTAAACTTTTCCTGGGGCTGTGAGAGTTCCCTGACAAGATCCTGCATAACGTGCTGGATAACGACGTGGGGCAGGCTCATTCCTCACCCCGTGGAATGAAATCAGCGGAGGTTTCACAATGTATAAAATAACAGAGAAAATATGCCGGTGGGTGGCGGGGAATGGTGCTTAGTCACTGGATATTAAGCAACGCAGGGCAAGACAAACAAGGATTACAGACTCTTTGGGGATGCCACATGAAGTAACCATTAGGAGGCAAATGGGAGCCCTCGCCTGACACAGGCAGGCGCAGGCATCTGTCACCGCAGCCCTGCTCTGGCCCAGGGCAGGGGGGCAAGAAACGAGAGCTCCTCAAAGCCACAATGGCTAAGTGCATCTCAGGGGTTACCTGGGGGAGGTAACAGGAAAAGGCTAGGAAAGCTTATCTTAAAACGGAGCTAGAAATGCAGCTGTTGATTCCAACAAATCCCAATGTTTTTTCTTAAATTTAAGTTTTTAACGGTACTTTCCTAAATGAAGACTTATGTATTTTATTCAGTAAAAATTAAGATCACCCTGATTTCCATCAATGTAGAAATTATTTGGTTTTTTTAAACCTCGTAACGGATACTTTATTGCTAAATTTCAGCTCAGGTATTTAAACACAATCTTTGGCGTACCTTCAGCTACATATTTTATTTTTTTATATTCCCTTCTGAAATACTAATATATTCAGCCATAAGCAGAGGATGGCCTCAGATGTCCTCATCAGAAAACATTAAATGCTAAAGGTATGTGGTAATTAACTCGTGCTTAGAGAACTTCCTATGAAGCTGTTGCATAAATCCAAAATTATAGCAGCCAGAATTACTTCAGAGTTTATTTCATTACATAAATATGCATCACCAGATCCTGACTTTTTACTCCTGTGGATAGAAGTAGTCAGAATTTAGCTAATATTTCTTTACCTGTGGTTTTGGAATAGCGTAACATCATAGAAGCTGGAAAGAACAGAGAGTCCATAGTTGTCACAGAAGACAGGTAGCAAAGAGTCTTGGGGAGGGGGCAAAAAAAAAAAAAAAAAGCATATTCTGAGAAATTGCAAGTGTCAGACTTGCTAGCTGTCAGGCTTATGTGGCAGAAAGCACCAAGAAGGCTTCTGAAAATAAGTTAGAGACAGTTTTAGCACAGATTTCTTCAACCTCACGCAGCCAGGCTCTGGGCTGAGTAAGAAATGGCACCTGGCTGTGCCCAGTGCAAGATGGCATGTGCGGAGAAGACCGCCACGAAACATCCATTGGAATCCACAAAGGTTCACCGAGGCCTACCAGGGACTCCTTTAACTGTCGTTCTAAATTTAAATGCGACTGGATTACGAAAACCCTCTCTGAAAACAAAACACAGCCTCCCGACATCAGCAGCATTTCCAGGCCCTTAAAACTTTATGAATGGAATTAAAAGGTGCCCTGGCTTTGCGGCTCTGGACTTTTGGGCGCCCCGCTCCCGACGAACACCCACGTGGGAGTTCAGGTCGCGCCTCACCTGAACCCATGAGCAACTCCGTGGGCACCGCTCCCAGCCTTCCAAGATTTGGGAAAGCACGCCCTTTTGAAGAAACGCTGTCAACAGACATACAGAGAATACGATTGTGCCGCTGCCCCACGAATGCACCGCTGCGTGAGCAGCAATGAGAAGTGACGCCAAAATCAGCGAGGGGTCAGCACCTCCCCTGCCCAAGCAGCCGGCGTGCGGCAGGAGGGAAGAGGGCTCTGTTTGCTGAGCTTTCTCAGCCAGCCCAGCGTGCTACTCCTTCCTTACCTCCAAGAAATCACTTTTTTAAGCCCGTAGCAATGAACGCCGGACACTTTCTTAGAATGGCTTGGTCTTTTTGCCACGATTTAAACCATCAGCTTTTTACCAGTACCCCACACGTAACCAAACTCCTTCCTCTGCTTCCGCCTATCTGTTTTGGTTTTGTACCTTTGCACGCAGCTGGTCTATTTTAACTCACGGGCTTAGCGAATTTATTTTTCCTTTGAAAGAGAAATAGTTTGGAAAACACTTTGGTAGGCGTGCATCTTGGGTCTAGCCAGAAATGGTAGAACAACCTTTTCATAAAGAAGGAAAGAATAAGTGTGTTGTTGACCAAATTTGGAGTAGGCTCCTTAGAAATATGTTTACCACTAGGTTGCTGGGCTCAAGCAAGAATTTCTAATCAAAACAAGGGCTATGAGAAAGAGGGGAAATGGTGGAGCAGTTCCAGAATGGGCAATATCCTCGCGATTGCTTTATTCACCTGGAAGGAGGTAGCTTAGGATCCTAATTTGGCACTAGAATGAGGTAGGGGCTACAGATATTTATATGGTTTCTGTAGCTGATGATATACTTGCCTCTTTCTTTGAATGGAGCTATTTAATTTTGCATACATATGTCAGTATACATTGAGCCAAAGATGCAAATTACTGTTATTTTCACCAAAAAAAATGAAGAAAGAATTCTGTGATTCTCGTAGTTGGTTTTGATCTGCACTGCAACAAAAGCAAGCATTTGAAGGGGTAGAGGGAAATTACAAAAAGGCAACGGACGGTAGAAAAGCCTTAGAAAACACTCCAGCCCCGTGACTAGTGAGGTGACCTCAGATGTGGCACACATAGGTTTGACTCCCTGCTTTGTACTCCATCTCCTAGGGAGCTTCCTAACCACAAAATTCCTAGATATTCTGGAGTCTCTTTCTCTCATTCTGGTTTATCATTAAAAATGTTAAGCATCTTCGTTTCATCTTGATGTAAATGAAATTAAGTGCCAAGCCTTTGTTTGTTTTTATTTAAAAATACCAATTATTCTGACCAAGCTTGCTCCTTCGCTTTCACTTCTAAACACATCAGACTCTTGCTGGAGTGCCAGAGATGGCGTCTGGTTTTTCTAATTTTTCCTCTTCTGGAAAATCTTTTACACTTGAAGCACTACAAACGTTTTAATCCTTCTCTTGATGTTTGAAATGTCTTATGTAACCATTAATAAAAGTATGGCTATTGAAATTTGCCTAATACTGCCCGGACTTGTAGGTGGTAGCTTGGACTAGGACTTCTTGCGGTTCTCGGCTACCGGCACATTTTGTAAGTGAGGAGAAGTATCTCAGCCTTTGGGCTCTGGTAGGGTGTTCTGCGCAGTTCTCTGAGCAGAAGGGATTTGCCCCAGTTGTTTTGGGAACAAGAGGACACAAACCGAGATGAAGTCTATCACTGAGAATCTGGGAGCTCAGTCAGGCTCCATAGTGCCTTACTGCATGGCGGAGGGTTGGTAAATCCAGCCACCTATTCCTCTCAGATTTATCTATCATCCACCCCATAATAAAATCGTGTTGTGTTAATGCACATGAATACTCTTTCACCCTGAGGATATCATAGAATAACATACGGTAACCTGTTTAGAATGATGATTTTGAGGATCGTTACGCCTGCAGAGATGGGACATTTCACTATGTGTTAGACCATTCCGTAAGTTTTAATGTGTGGTGAGTTTTAATGATAAAAGTATGTGTTCACTTTAAAAAGTGTGGATTTTCACTATGAGAAGAAAGATAAAACAATAAATCTCACCATTATGATTATGCTTAATATTAAAATTTCTTTCCTCTTCCAGCTAACTCACCTTTTCCTATTTTTTGAACTAGAATCTCCATAGCGTCAAGACATCCAAGCCGTAATCCAAAGCACAATGCTACTGCACATTATTGAAGTCTTTTTAATTAAACTTTTCCTCCTGAGGAGGAGTTCTCCTCAGGAGGAGAAATGCTTTTGAGAGAGGTCTCTTTGGGCACTGCAAGCAACCTGCAGAAAAGCAGGACTTCTTACATCCACTCCACTGGAGTCCCTGTGAGCTTCCTAAGCACTTTCTGACAAGCATAACATAAATAGGAAGCTAGCTTTTGTCTTTATGAGATTTCCGCCTGGAAAACAGAGGAAAACTCAATGAATAAATAAAATGTGTTTGAATTCAAAGATTCTTGCCAATTTGGCAAGATGGTTCGTTGGTCAGGTTGTGACTAGGTTGTATTATAAAACAAGAAAAACTGAATGAGTCTAGATATATATTGTCTCCAGCTGAATGCTGTCATTTAAAAACCCCTTGTGCTCTAAAATCCATGCTGTCCTTTTATAGCATGCATTACCTTTAACGATGCAGTTCTTTTAGCTGTGGAGGAATACTAGCGACAATTGGACAAGCTTAGCTGGTCTCAGATTTTAGTGTTCTCTATTTTTCTTGTGTGGCTCAGTGCAAAATCCTTTTTTATTTCTTGCTAAACAGAAATGGCAGGGCGTGGAGAAGAGGCGGTGTGTTTGCACTCCAGAGGACGGGAGCTGGCTGTACTCCTTTTGAACGACCATAAATTACTAGGAGCACAGGAAAGAGATGAAAGCTACTTATAGTCCTCTCTGCATAGTGGAGAGATGGTTTTGTTTTGTTTCGTTTTGTTTTGTTTTGTTTTATTTTATTTTATTTTTATGTTAAGGGCCCCAGATTTGTCATCATAAAACTCACAGCACCTGAGTAGAGGGGATAAAGCCTGGATCTCATCAGGGTTTCTGTATGTGTATTTGCTAACACAATCTTAGGGATGTCTTCAGGTCTGAGAGCCATTCAAGGTTCCAGATCAGTTCATCTGCTGATTTTTTTTTTTTCGTTTTTATTTTCTGTTGTATTTTTAAAAGAAAGCATTTTACTATTACTTGCCTCCTGCCTTTTAAGTGTGTTTACTCAGTATACAAAGAGTTTTTAGATATTCTCACAAAGTTTACTTTTTGTGTGAGCCAAAAGCAGACAACATGACAAGTTTGAAAGATAAATCCACACAGATCTTTCTGAAGAATAAAAAATATTAATTTCAATGTATTCTTATATTTCAAGATCATCTGAAAAAGAAGAGAGGTGAAAGACTACTTTAAAAAGGGTATTTATATCATATTGGCTTATATTGATGAGACTACATGGAGAAATAAGAATTATCAGACCATTTAAATAGTCATATGATTTGCCACAAGCAGTTGTGTTGTACTCTGTAGCGTTATAGCTAGGATTAGGTAAATGTACAACAAGCAGAGTGTAAATTCTTTCCTATTCAATGAAAAGGATAAGACGGAATGACCTTGCGTCCATTCCCTTGCGGACATTTCTGCCTTGATGGGTGTTTCCATTCCTGTTCTGCCATATTTTTTAATGTAGTAAAGCTGAACTACTTGCAGATGAAGGTAACTCCTGGTTGATGGAGAGCTTCTAGAACAGCTTCTCAGAGGAAGCGATGGAAACTTGCTTGAGGACACTGGGACTGAATGCTGTCATGGCAGCCTAAGAGGCTCTAAAATCATAAAAAGTAGAGTTAAAATGCAGTCGGCAGTCCTGTTGGAGGCTTATGTAGCTTCAAAAACAGGTGTGTTCTATTGAAAATAAACAGTACAAGGCAGAACATGGACTTAGGTCTTCTGAGAACAACTATTTTATCTACTGTCCTGCAAGGAGAAAGGGGAACGATGAGTAAAAGTAAGGCTGGTGTTTATGAGCCTTGGAAGTATTAGCTCCGAGGCTTTTTATCAGGAGGGTAAGATGCCAAAGGGTTAGCTTGCAACAAGCTTTCCTTCTGAAGTGGGATGGGGCTAAGGAAAGCACTTACGCTGAGCTGCAAGCACACCCCTGCTTTACCATGGGAGAGGTTTGTCTCCCAAGTCACGTCTAGCACCTGGGGGAAGTGGGCACAAAATAATTCATCCTACAGAAAAATTGATAGTGCGGTAAGTCGAATTTGGTTCGCCACAACTGAGCTTAAGGAGAAGGAAGGAAAGCGTGCGATTTGCCATCACGGATGCATTCTGCTCCACAGGTAGGCAGGGGAAGGACTGCCACTTGCTAGTGACAGTGACATTGGGATTGCTGCTCTGGAGAGACCTGCTGTCCTACTGTGCTACATGCAGGGGCTAAAGAGAGGCCAAAAAATGATGCAGAACTCAGCTGCCTTAAAAAGGCACGGCGGTCTTGCACCTGGGCCGGGAAATCCAGTCTCTCGGTATTTCAGAACCATATCATAACCCCTTTCAGAAATGAACTGATCTTCCTTCTACGGGCATGTTTGGGGTTGGGGTTTTTTTGCCTGTTTCAGCTGCAAAGCTTCCTCAGAATCAGATTTCATTAGTGGCAGGCAGCTTGTTGATAATTCCTAACTTTACTACTGGCTAACCTACACGTCTTTGTTGTCATCTACCTCTGTCACCCTCCCTCAATCCCCAGCATATATTCCACAGTATACTCAAAGAAAGTAATCCTCTCTTCTTCTCACCCTTCCTTGTAAGTTAAGCTCTCCCTTCACCTAATCATCTGAGCAGCCTTTCTTCCCATCTGTTACAAATCACTGGTTTTAACATGTTTGACGGGAGCAAGAGACGGTAGAGGTCTTTTTCTTATAAACATTGGAGGAACCTATTTTCCTTGCTGTTACAGGAACTTGCGTCTCAACTTCTGGTATTAGAATCTGATTTTGAAGCTCTTTCGTGCTGGGACTCTTCAAATGGGTGTTTCCCAGCAGGCCAGGTACGTCATGCAGAAATATTTTCACTGAATTGCAAGGCTAAAACCTGTAGGGCATGCATCACTGAAACCACCGAACAATAGGACCTAGGGAACACAATGCCGGTCTGTAAACACTAATGCACTGCTCTGATTAAAGTATTTATGTTCAGACGTGCATAAACGCATATTAAAATGTTTCAGAAGCACCTAAGTTGCCAAATCCCACTGTCTTGCAGCTGGGCTTATGTTCTTCCATCATTTATTTGCTTTTGGTATTACGTGAAGTTCTAAATTTCATTAATTTACAAGCTGCCATGGAAATTCACTTTGTCATAGGCTGAAAATAAGTAGCAGTTGCATGTATTCATAAACCCCTTTTATTGCCTTCCTACACAACTTTAATTTCAGTCCTTTGGCTGAAATGTAAACCTCAAGGAAGCACACTTTAAGAAAACTAAACCCCCATGTTTCTAAAATGTGCAAATAAATGAATGTGTTTCAAATTTCATTCTGTACTGATCACTAAAATATAGCTTGACAAATCATATTACAAATTGAATTGCTGCTTCTATTTTTTAGCCAAAAAAAAAAAAAAGATTAAAATGTCAAATCAATTGCAATCCTTTATTCTTTGAGCACAAAGAACACTTTTATCACCAAACTACCAAATATTTTCCCATGTGCATCATGCTCCCCATACGTGTAACTACAAAACATATCAGAAGAAAACAAGAAAAGACAAAATCAGACAAATAAGACATGTTATTTCTCCCTTCAAAATATAATCCTAAATGCAGAATCTGGAATAATTAGCAGTCTTTTACACTCAGAAACAATTTAAATAGAAATTATATGGTAACCTGGGGCCCAAGCCTGCAAACATTAAAGAATATGAGGTTATTTTCTGCATGTGAGTAACTCCTCTTGAGAATATTTGCAAGATTAGAAACCAGAGTAATATGATAAAATAGTATGGAAGGAGATTGTATTACATTTGTACAGGCTGTACCAGTTAGATACTACTAACATAATCTATTTAATATTAGTCAAACTCACTGGCTTCATAAAGATGACAATATCAGATATTTTAACAAAACAAAATTAATCTATCTCTAGCACTATCAGGTTGGCACCTTTGACGGGGAGAGGGAAGTCTAGTTAAAGACTCCATTTGGGGAAACAATCACTGTATATTCTTTCATATATAGAAAGTAAGCTCTGAAAATCCTTATTGATGTAGAGAAAATACATTAACGGTGTATACTGCACCATACACACAAAGAGGTAGCATACCTACTTGTTACTTGTTTAGAGTGTTCCAGCCCTACTGCTACTGCAATTAACAGCAAAACTCCTGGGAGTGTAGGAACCAAACCCTGCCTATATTGTCACTGCAGCCATAAAAGATAACCAGCGAGCCAGAAACTTAGAGACGGCAAGGTTGCGTGCATCTGCATCAGCAAGTGATCTGGCCCTATGCAAGCCTACAGGAAGGTGATATTTTACTATTCAAATATTTTTAAAGGAAATTTTACACATACACTTTAAGTGCTTTTCCCCGAGTTTTAAATGTGCAGTGATGTGCAACAGAACACTTCCAGAGCTCGTTGAACTTCAGCAGTATTACTAAAAACACAGTCAATGTCTTTGAAACTTACGTTCCTTTTGGTATGAGATGATCTCATCATGTGGAGATGGGAGAATCTGTTGGGGACCCTAAATGGTGGATGCATTTTTGTAAGCGTAAACAGTTCAACAGTAATTTCACTGTAATGTTACCTTAGCAGTTTGTATCTGTTTTGTTATAATCAGGCCTTTGAGAAATGGTATTTACAAGTCATTTTTGGCCAAAAACACTGGAGGAAAAAAGTGTCTTTACAAAGCCAGAAATGTGTTACCCATCATGCAGCCAAGTCCATCTGCTCTTCAGTCCTAAATCCTAAATATATATCTTAACTGTGTTCAACTTCTCTCACTTGCACCACAGGAGAGCAAGAACCACCTTACTGAACTTGAACGGTCTTCTGGGGTTCAGTCCAGCTCCCACTTAGGTCAATGGCATACATTTAACGACTTACGCAGAGCTTAAACAGAACAATTTCAGATCTTAGGAGTCAAACCAGTGCTTTCTAGAGACTTTTCTGATCCCAGTGAGCTTTCTTCTGAGATAGCTCATCTAAAGGTAGACAGAGAAATGGTTCATTGCAGAAGGACTAGCCAAGGAACACTGGAGTCAGTGAAAGACTCAAATGCAGCCTGAGACAGTGGAGAAATTACCACAGTGCAGGGAAAAAAGCCAAAAGGTGAAATTAAATTCCAGTCCAAACACTCACAAGGTCCTCAACAGCACAGATGCTTATTCTGTGCTGTGACCCTTGCTGATCATAACAGTTCATCTGCTCAGGATAGCTATTCTCAAAAGATGTGAAAGAGCAAACTTTGTATTGCCTGATGAAGACATACAATGTAGGATTTCATGTAACTCGGATGAGTTTTAGTTCCTGCTCAGTTGTTTTCTTCTGTAAAGAGGAAAATCTCTCATACGTACTGTAGAAACAATATCTTAAGTTCTGGCTAACATAAAGTCTACTCCGTGCTATAAAACACTGACATCATTACATAGAGCCAGTGGTTGTCTAATATGTAGTAAAAGTATTTTCCTATGATTATTTTTCTAAGTGTGATTTTTTTGTGTGTGTGGTAATCAAGATCTGGAAAGTTTTCCTTAAGTCTCTTTATGAAAGGCTTTGTGGATATTTGTATTATATTTTAGGGGAAAACATTCTCTCCTTACGAACTACTCCCTTATGGTGCAGTCTAAATTCAATAAAAGCTGATCTTCGGGATCCATTGCTAGCTCACGCCCTCTGTATTTGTGCAGGACACGCACTGAATTTGCAACTTCCACCCCTTTCCTAGTCAGAAAGCCCTGCCAAGATAAAGTGGGAAGAAGAGCATATTGCAGAGGCAGAGTTTCTTCTTTTGACCACCCTTCCCAGAGCCTGAGGCCACACGTTGCTTCCAGTGATGAAAGCAGAGGGAGACTCAGCGTGTTTATATTCTTCTATCAGAAGGCTGTTCTGCCAAATCTATTTTGAGTTGCTTTAGTTCAACACTAGTTCTTTTTTAAAGTAAACTCAAACAGTTCAAGGTTCAAATAACTTTTCATAGAGTCAAATGAGATTTTAATTTTTTTTTTAATGTTGCCATCTGTTTGCGCACCGCTTTGTTTTGTAAGCTGCTGTGACAGGACATTAAGCAAAGCACTTGAAAGGCAGGCAAATGTTGCTAATGCAGTCTTAACTTACCTCTGTGAATGTACAGAAAGACGCAACTTAATAGCAGCCTTTTCAAAAACATTCCTGTCCCATTCAAGGTGAAATTAAACATCCCATGTTTCTTCTGAAATTCACCAATTAACACAGTTTCCTTCCCTGAATTATTTCAGTTGTGTACCAAGGGAAATGTGCTTATAGGTGAGAACTGTGCCAGCTTAATTATTGTATTATGACCACTTGCATATGGGAAGTGATAAATTCAGTCAAATTAGTGTTGGAAAGGAGGTTTTGGTTCCGTATAGAAACCATACTATATAATAATACTGTTAATATATAATATATCTACATATTACTATGACTATATAATACTACTATTCTGTTTTGTAAACAGAGTTTTGCTCTCCTTCAAAACTTAGTGATGAAGAGGTGCCTGCAGAGCTGCACTACAGAGTGTATGCTTACTAAATCATACAGTAAGGTGAGTCCGTCTCATCTGTATGAGGCCTTTTATAGATATTGTACATTTTATTAAAAAGGAGCGTTTGCAAGATC
>JAOBAS010000020.1:23333352-23352195 GCA_025311575.1 Elanoides forficatus
AGAGGGTTGTCAGACATTGGAACAGGCTGCCCAGGGAAGTGGTTGAGTCGCCATCCCTGGAGGTATTCAAAAAGCGTGTAGACGAGGTACTCTGTGCCATGGTCTAGTGGGCATGGATGACAGTTGGACTCGATGATCTTGTAGGTCCTTTCCCACCTAAATGATTTTATGATCTTCATTCCAGATACTCTTTTGGAGATTTTTTAGGTGATCAAATGTGCCCTGCTATTGCTGTTGGTGCTACCGCTGACAATAACACCTGGAGTGTTTCAAAAGATCTGTTTGTAGACATAGGTGTCATCTTAATGTTTTCATCCTATCAAGGACAGTGTGTTTATTGCTTACCAAGTCCAAATGATTGGCAGGTAGATGTGGGGATGTGGGTTAGCTCTTGGCCTAAGCACCTCCTTAGCGTTGGTATTCTTACTGCCTCTGTGGTTTCGATACCCTTTTTTTTCTTAGGATACTCAGTCAGTTGCATCAGCTGAAGGAAAATATGGGGTTTTGCGAGGAGGGCTGGGTTGTTGGGAGAGCTTTGAATAGCTGTCCTGAAGTGATTTTGCATGCATCCTTATTGAAGGGTTCCAGCTTTAATCAAACAAGAGAAGGTGGTCATCCATGTCTCCTGTCAGGTGTGTTAGACTAGCCATAAGCATTTCTAAATTCATGATGAGGTCTTGAATGTTGTGGAAGGAGGGAAGATTTGAGTTGAGACCTAGATATGCGTGGATTACCTAAAGAATAAAGATGCCGAGAGAGTTGTTTCTTCATAGTATGGTAGAGTGTCACTTGACACCTTGCAGTGAATCAGGGAGTAACTTCTTATTCAAGGTGTGTACTTTTTAATTTATACATTTTTCAGTTGTACCTGATATTTTGTTACATTATTTAAGCAGATAAATATCTGTTTTCCCCATACTTACACTGTTTTGTCTCTAAAGGTGTATGAACATGTATACGAAACTGTGGACATCAGCAGTAGCCCCGAAGTCAGAGCTAATGCAACAGCAAAGGTAAAAGCCAAACTATAACTTGAGTAAAATACAGTAGTTTGTTACTTAAGAAGCAGAAGAAGATTATTTAAAATTCAGAAGGATATTATCTAGATGTCTGATAAAATGGATAAGCTTAGTGGGTTATTAAAAGGTATAACAAAAGACTCATCATTTTTAAGTTTCTTCCATCTTAATTTTATTCTTAGAGTTCTACATTTTTCATGCTAGTGTTGGTATCTAGGGAAGTAATCTCATTTGTCTTAATATTTAAGTACTTTGAGATAAAAATACTTTTTCAGCCTGCTTATCGTGTCTAGCTAAGGGGTCTATATTTAATTTCTTATAAATGGGAAAATCTTGTTTCTCACAGGCCACTGTAGCTGCATTTGCTGCTAGTGAAGGTCATTCCCATCCCAGAGTGGTTGAACTACCCAAAACCGAGGAAGGTCTTGGATTCAACATCATGGGAGGCAAAGAACAAAATTCTCCGATCTATATCTCTCGAATTATCCCTGGCGGTATAGCTGATAGACATGGAGGCCTGAAACGTGGAGACCAGCTGCTTTCTGTAAACGGAGTGGTAGGAATTGGTTTTCACTTTATGTAGCAGTAACTGCTTGTTTCCACGTGGGGGCATACAGAGAATATATATGGCACAAGCTCAATGTCATCTTTTAATCTTGGCAAAATAGTTTCTTTTTGTCCTTGCAAGAACAACTTGCTTAGGTTTCTATAGAGTTGTGTGCATTGTGAGTTCTAGGATTATGCTTTGGTTATCTATTTCAAGTGGGAACTGTACTATTTATGTCAGTATTTCAGATTCTGAGGGGTTGTATAAATTCAGTCAAAGCGTTGTTTTGTGAAATAGTAACTGCCGTTATGGCTTCCTCTTTCATCCAAGTTTCGTGATGCAGATTTTAATTAATATAATTTTGTGCACCTTCTAAGGTAAGTAGTAAATTATGCTCTGTTGCATTGGACTGACCAGAACCTCATTATCCCAACAAAAATGCTACTGCATAATGAAGGCTGTAATAAGATGGAACTACAAGGTGGTGTTATCTTCAGTTATGTGGGGTTTTTCTTCTTTCCACTTAGGTGTACTGAGTTTCAAAAACTGAGCCTTTTTAGCATATTTTAAGGAGTATATGTCTAAAGTGCTGTTGTGGATATTTATTTTTAATGCATATCCTCCTCTGAAAAGTTACAATACAAAAAGCAAAACACGGGGTGACTGGAAAGAGGTGGCTATGGACAGGCTTTGACTTAATGCTGCTAGTCAAATGCATGCAAATATCTCTCAAACCCTTGCTTTTATCTACAGAGAAGCTATATGCTAGCTTAAAATTAATGTTTTCATCATTACATCTGCAAATGCAATTTTATTTTAAGACTGAGGGTCAAACTAAATCCTGTGCTCTTTAATGCGAGTGGGGTTTTTTGACATATGAAAGGAAGAGTGACTTACTGGGTGTCTGTGCTCCTGGAAGTCCCTGCTAGCACGGATCTCTGGCGTACTTGGCTCCTGACTATTACCTGGGAGTCCAACTGTCCTTTTCCGGAGATGTAAGAGAAATCATGGCTGTAGGGACACAGTTGTCCTTGACCTAGCCTTCCTGTTATTTTGAAGCATTGAGGGACAGGTGTAGAACTGTCTTCAGATGAGGCCTTCCTCACCCACAGACCCTCTTAAAGAAAACAAAACCACCACTCCACCCAAAACTGAACCTGATCGGTACAGCTAACAATGACTGCGTGTGTGTGTGTGCACATGTATAAATCTATATAGCTGTTGTAAGAATACAGTGAGTGCATAAAATACTGTTGAGAATGCTAACATGGTCTCGGAAGAATCATCATCTTCTGATGTTTACAGATGGAATCCTGTCATCTTAATACATATGACAGGCATTTTCTTGTAATTGTAATTTCTAATTTAATAATTGAAAAAAAAAAAAATTACCACTTCCAAGACTGCAGTGAATGTGCCTTAAAACAAGTTTATATTTTTCAGCTGGGAGATTTTGAGCGTACTCCAGAATTTTAGGTGTTTTGATATAATTAAACATAGAACTTCACAAACCTTTTATTAAAACAGAACAGCCTACACATCCACTTGAATAACAAAAATGAAAACATTCAAATGTATGTGTTGTCTAAGTCTGATAGAAGAGAAATAACTTGGGTTTTTTTAACTGTTGTCTTTCTTTCTGTAAGTAACTTTATAGTAACGGGGAAACCCTCCAATCAACAGGTACATCACCTGCCTTCTAGCTTCTAATAGCACCAGTGGGAGGTAGGCTTGGGGTAGTCCCATCATTGTGTTTAATAAGTTTGGGAGAAATAAGTTTTGCTGATTAAAATGTATGCTGTCCAGGAATGTATATTTGGATTCAGTTGTTGAGAACTGTTGCTTAACATTTGTAATTAGATGAATCTAATATAACCCTAATAAATTCTGAGAGTTGTTTTAGGAAAGTATTTTTATTCTGTTCTTACTGAGTTGGGTTAGGCTATTCTTAATCAGTTTAGCAGAAATTAACTTGAATACCTTGCGTTTACTGAGAGACATGTGGAGCACTAAGATAAGCAACACACTGCATGTTAGCTGCTCTATTGCAGGTGCCCAGTATGCACCGTTTTGCCTTGTCGTAACGCTGGGTAACATCAAGAAGGCAGCTATCTTGCAGTTGTCTGTGGCAATTTATTAGGCAAATTGAGGGTGACTGCTGAATTTAAAATGCATGCCAAAAGAAGAAAAACAGTCTTGAATTTTAGATAAGCATCCTCCTGAAGTTGTTGATTTTGAAGTGTAATTTCATAATTGCCTAATGTTATCTTTATTTCACTTACTGTATGTAAATGCAGAATTTAATTGTTCAGCATAAACCTAACCACAAGTTTTGCACTACTCTTTTGTTAATACTAATTAGTATATTTATCATCACCTCTTATTGATTTGCTGAAGAATAAATCCTGAACTTGGGTGACGTTTTCCTTGTGCAGTCTTCAAACTAGAATATTTCAATATTTGATTATATAGAAGTTGTACAAGAAAATGAAAAAAAAAAAAAATCTGTTTTCAGTGTGTGTCTTTACTAATACTATACTTAATGGTTTATGCTTTGCAGAGTGTCGAAGGTGAACACCATGAAAAAGCAGTAGAACTGCTGAAGGCAGCTCAAGGGAAGGTTAAATTAGTTGTGCGATACACGCCAAAGGTCCTGGAAGAAATGGAGTCAAGATTTGAAAAAATGAGATCAGCAAAACGCAGGCAGCAAAATTAACGTTGTATGCAATAACTTAAACTGTAAATGAAATATATTTTCTCTTTATAGTTTGCTTTGTGACTCAGTTGATCCAATGCCTGGGCTACAAAAGCCGTGTCCTTTTCATAGCATCAGAGAATGATTGAGGTTAGAGGGACTCCTGGAGATCATGTAGTCCAACCCCCCTGCTCAGAGGAGGATTAGCTAGAGCAGGTTGCTCAGGACTGTGACAAGCTGAGTTTTTAAGCATCTCCCAAGAATGGAGACTCCAGAAGGTCTCTGGGCAACCTGTTCTAGTATTTTGATCTCCATCACACTACTAAGGTCTGTTTCTATGTTTAAGTGGAGCTTCCTATATTTCCGTTTGTGCCCGTTGGCTCTTGTCCAGTCACTGGATGCTACTGAGAAGAGTCTGGCTCTTTTTTTTACTCTTCCCTATTGGGCATTTACATGTTGGTAAGATCACCTCTGAGCCTTCTCTTCTCCAGGCTAGACAATCCCAGTTCTGTCAGCTTCTCCATGTCTGTCAGACGCTCCAGTCACCTAATCACCTTTGTGGCCCTTCACTGGACCCGCTTTTGTATGCCCCTGTGTCTGTATTGAACTGGGGAGCCCAAAACTGGACGCAGCACTTGAGTTGCATCTCACCAGGGCTGAGCAGAGGGGAAGAATCACCTCCCTCAACTTGCTGGCAGTGCGCTTCCTCGTGCAGACCAGGAGATTGCTGGGCTGCTTTGCCGCAAGGGCACACGGTGGCTCACGGTCAGCTTGGTATCGTTCTCTGCAAGGCTGCTTTGCAGTTGGCCAGCCCCCCAGCCTGTACTGGTGCGTGGGCTTATTCCTCCCTGGGTGTAGGACTTTGCACTTTCCTGTGCTGAACTTTGAGATTCTTGTTTGCCTGTTTCTCCAGCCTGCTGAGGTCCCTTTGAATGGCTCGCGGAGATGCTGCTCTGTCCTGTCACCTGTGTTAATTAAAATGTTAAACAGTATGGACCCCAGTACAGACCCGTGGGGTGCATCACTAGTGACCGGCATCCAGCAGGACTTTGTGCCACTGATCACAGCAACCCTCGGCAGTTCAGCCATTTTTAGAATGTTTTCAGTCTCCATGTGTTTCACAGTTTAAGAGGAATGTGTACTTTTAAAATGGCCTAAGATACACTGAAAAAGCGTGTATGTTGATATTTCTATTGATTTTTTTTTAATAAGTCTCTTTCATGTCAGACCTTTAAGCATGAAAGTGAATTTACATATTTTTCAAAGGCATTTAATAAGACAGACTTGTACAATCGGCATCCCTTTTTTCCTGTTTTCTTTTGGCTTTACTTAACATAGAATCTGCAGGTTTTTTTGCTGATGATTTTGGGAAAAAATATTCTTATGTAGCAGTATTTTGGCACTTTTGTTAAGAATATGTTGTATATCAACTACAAAACATAATCATGATCTACTGTGTACCTTATAATGATACCAGATTTTGTAATGTTTTGGTGAGTACATTATTTTTACACTTCTGCTAAATTGTAATTTGTTACTCTGGAAATTGTATTGCCTCGGCTGTAAATAATTTACAGTTGTTGTTCTCATATAATGATTTTGTAATGGCCAGCATCTACAGATTTGCAGCAGTCATTCCTGTAACTTATATTGTTTTGTACTAATTTTAAAGCAGTTAAGGGGAAAAATGTAATTGTGTATGCAGTTCTGGATTGACTCTCTAGATGTATTTTTATATTCAGAAACAGAAGATTATATTAATGCAGTGCAAAAGAATTCCAGATGTTTCCCTGACTTTCTGCTGTTTAAAAGAAATATTCATCCTAATTGTCATACCTCTCTTCTGTTTTTAATATGTTCTGTTGTAGTCTTATCTACAGACTGACTGTACTGGTCTTGGAATAGTTAGTACCTAAATTATTGATTATTACGTTTATAAGAGTAAAATATTCTGAGGCTTATATGCCAGGTTACCGTGATGTGAACTTGTCTGGGGTTTTATTGCTGACTGCTTCTGACTTGGAGGATTCTTGTTTGTACTACAGAAGTAGTACATCATGATTGCTATAAAACTTTGTGGAATGGTGCTGTGGTGGTGATAAGGAAATCTCCAGCTACAAGCGATTAATGTCTTATCTCAAGCATGGTTGATGGTGGCACGGCTTTTGTGTGCCTTTTTGCAGAAAATTTCTGGACAGAGGTCCACTTGGAATCTACCAAGTTTGAGGCTGTACTTGTGTAGTTTAGGTTTGGGGTTTTGTTTTGTTTTGTTTTTAAGCTTCACCTTTTGGTATATATCTAGAATTAACTTGTTTGTCTACTGGGTGTCTGTTCACTTGTATGGCAGCTATGAGTGCATCCTAATTGACTGTTAGTAATTTGATTCTTAGAAGCTTAAACTGAAAAGTGCAGTTCTTACTATGTAGCTAATCCCTAGTCTTCACATGGAGCAGTATGATCCATTGTGAAATAATTCAGTATGTGAAAGAAAGGAAAAGGTTAATGACCTAAAAATGACAGCATGAAGTTTGTGCTTTGTCAGTTGATCTATTGGAAAAGAAAAAATGTGATTGCTACAGGCAAGTGAGAAATGTGATTGCTTTCTGCATGTTTGTAAGCATGGTAAGCCTGCAAAGAGAAATTTGGATTTTAAAGATACTGATAGTTTGAAAATGCAGTATAAATATTTATCAGTTAGATGACATTGAGCACTGAATTGCATGGTTGATTATGTGTCATAGGCCTCTTTCAAAAGGCCTCATGTTACTGATACGACCATGTTGAATTGTATATTTTTATGGAACAACTAATGTTTAAAGTATTGAGACCAAAATCACTAGTTAGACCAATCGTGGATGTGTTTTAATTTAACTGTAAAATAGTAGAGATTTGTTTTAGAGCTATATATAAATATATATATATTAAAGAAAGGTATGGATACAAGATAGAAATGTGCGTTTTAAAAACCTGTATCCTTTGTGTTACTGAACAAAGAGGTGTGTTTTGTTACTCTACGGAAATATTTACTCTAGTGCAGCTAGAGCTGCTAAATGCAGTAGCGTTTTCATTCTGAATTGTAGCATTTGGATACAGTTCATCCACTACTACAAAATGTGGGGAGGTGTATCTTGGCATATAAACTGTACATGTAGAATTTAATAAAAAGTTTTTAAATTGCAACAATGACAAAAAAATCCAGTAAGCAGACAACTCATTAACAGTCATCTTTAATACTATGAAAACCCTATAATATTAAGGAAAGGGTGGATTAAAATACGCCAAGAAACTTGATCTCTGTTACTACTGAGCAGTGCCTGTACTGTGTTAATATTCAGTCCCTACACACTTGGTATACTTGGATATGCAAACAGATTAAGAAGAGGTATCATTTCTGCAGATGACTTCTGCATCTATTGCTGCTGTGAGGGATCTTTGGGTTTTATCAATAGAAAAATAAAAGTTAAATTTCATGTGTGTTGTGTTTGTGCGTTTTCCTTCTGACTTTCCATTTTGAGTGCTGTTTTCAGACTGCTATAATTGGGTCTTTATAATCTCTAGGGCGTAACATAAACACCCTGCATGTGTGTGGGCATCCAAAGAGAAAAACTTTAAATCTGTTATTAGTTTGTTCTCCTGATTTGCTTATGGATCTTTCCTTTTCTACCCAATGTTTTGTGATTTGTTGGCAAAGAAAATGAGAATGCTATGAAGTATCTGTAATACCTTGGACGTGCTGCATTTTTGAGACCTCCTTAGTCTCAGCTGCATAAACTCAAATGATGCATATTATTCTGAGTCAGATATTATCTTTTAATTGTTCGAAGCAAGTATCTCAAGTAATGAGATGTTGAATTTCTGTAATTCTGCATTTAAAGACCTTGTAAGGTTGTCAGCTCCTCAGAAAAATGTGCCTGGAGTTAAGAACTGAGATAGAGGTAGGAGAAAATGCCTCAGTTCTGAATGTAAAAAGACTTGTTTAGTGTAGGTAGGCTGGACTGTGAATTGAAAATATATGCGAAAATGTTTATGTGAATATTTTTACTTGATGTAGAGGATTGATAACACATGAACTGGAAATAAGAACACATTTTCCATTTTACTTTAAAATCAAATAAATTCCATGCTCTGGCTTACAGAGTGGCTATCTCTGTTCTGCTAAATATGGTTCAAATTTATGGAGATCAACTGTGAATTTCAACGTAAGGCTTATAACACTGAACTGAAGACTGATGGAAGTTAATGTAATTTCATAACTTAAAAAGCACTAGTTTATCTACCTCATGTTTTTCATTGCAATTACAGGCTTAACTGATCTTAAAACAACTGAAAAAGTTCGTGGAACATACTTTATTTCTGACTTCTGATTTCAACTGTGATCTAGCAGTCAATATCCAAACAAGCTGGAAAAGTATTTTGTCCGAGCCAGTATCCCACCTTAAACATGCATGGACTGAGCAGAACCAAACTTAAACTAAATAAAAGAAGCAACTTCGGTGTTTCACTGCAAAATTAATTTCTTCTCTTCTGATAGTTTTTTCTGAAGGCTAGTGCTGGATGCAAAAACATGTTGTTATCTTAATTTAAAACCAAAAATGCTAATTTTAAAAAGCAACCCTTCTGTGTATCTGAGGCTGCCTACATATTGGCATAAAGTGATGAAACCTGGCATTCCTGTCACCCTCTTGTCCTCAACTATGAGTACTTGCTTGTACTGGCATTTGCTGGGTTTTGACCACGTGCAGAGCCATTTCAGTTCAGTAAGCTAGCAGAAAGCAATGAATTGTGTTGTCGGGTTTTTGAGTCTATGTCCGTTGACGTAAGTGAACTCAAAAAGCAAAGCGCATGGTCAAAGGAATTGCATTGGTGCAAGGAAAGGGTAAGACCATGGTAGGTAGACAAACTGACTGGAATTACAGGGAAGCCCAAGATGCAGAGCAGTCTGCGTTTCTGTGATTCTGTTGTCTTGCAAAATCCTGATGAGAAGCTGGTTTTAGAGAAGAGCCTGGGTTGCGGTGCTCACTTCATAGGGAAGTTGTCCTTTGCCTGGAGAGTCTGAGGCAAAGGCAGCACGCTCAGCAAAAGACGTCTGAAATTCAGAAGTGTGCCTCGGGATAAAATTGGTAGCTAGTTCTAATCATAAAGAAAACTGCAAAAAAAGTTCCAGGGAAGCCTTTTAAAATTAAGTTAGCATTGAATTTGGAGTCTTGATGTGCTACTAGTTCTTGTTGGTTTAGAGACCCATCTTAGGTCTGGAGTGGCAAAACACGAAAAGTAAAACAAGGACTTTGCATGCCTCACCTTTGTTTGTTGGGGTTTTTGGTTGTTTGGTTTTCTTACCTAAATTGGATATTTTGTTGGTAACAGGGGCTTAAAGGGCTTAAAATAGTCTTCTGCTCAGACGCATGCTAATCATTTCTTCCCCACGCCTCAAAGAAAAATGAAGGAGCTGTGTTGCACGTTGCAAGACTTGGGAAACTGGATCTATTAATTCCAAACTGAACAATCCTCAGATGCCTGTATGACCTTTGTATCTGTTTACTTGTATAGTTTAATGTATTGCTAAATCTTGCCTATATAGAAAGGCTTGTGTTAATGTAAAAGCTGGAGTAAGATGGATACCTTCTAATATTGCTGGGCATCCATGTTCCATCTTATAAAACCTTGCACTGAAATGATGTGTCCTGTTGAGAAATGGTAATACTTAAATAGTCATTTTCTCCCTCTAGAGTAAACTTCCACCATCCCACTCCCCCCACCCTGCTTTTCACCAGTTTTTTTTAAATAGTGTATTTTCCTGGCTGGTTCATCTGATGTGATAGCATAGAAGGCAAACATGGCTATCTAAGAGTTCCCCAGTATTTTGTATGAAGATACTGGATTTTTTTTTCCATCATGTCATCTGTTTTAGGCACTCAGACATACATTCTTCCATGTTTCTTTCTGATTTCTCCTTGACTATCTAGAAAATAGATCTGTAGAGGAGAAAAAAAAAAAACAAAAAACAAACCCAAAACACACCACCACTACAAAGTCGTCCTCCTGAACTGGGCAAGACTGTGAGTTGTATACTTCCAGAGGTAAGTAAAACCACCTGTACCTGCTTCTTATCTAATCGCAGCTCCGCTTCTCTGCCGGAGCAGGGCGGTAGCATTGTCTGAATAAAATCTAATCTGTGTTGGAGACTGGATGGCTAACAGCAGGGAAATAAGTCATCAGGCCTTTCACCTACTTCAAGTGGCTGTAAGTAAAAGGCAAAAGTTAGTGATTTATTGTAGTACTGGCATTGCAGTAGCGCCTAGAAGTCCCGGGTTTGAATTGGGATCCTATTGTATTTTGCAGTGTACAAACACAGAACAAATAGTTTGGCTCCAGAGAGCCTCAATCTCGTGCTAAGAAATTGCAGGTTTTGTGTCTGGTATTATAAGATAAGTGTTTCTGAGAAGTGGGGGGAAAAAATGCAGTAGAAAATGAAATATTACTTTTTTGCAGTTTCCTCTGCAATTTCATTTGGGGCATTTTTTTTTTATTTTTTTTTTTTTTTTTTCCTTTGAGGAGTGCAAAAGTGAGCCTGTCCTTCAGCACGAGCAGATAGCTTGAGATGCAAATACCTACTCTGGTATATGTCTTAAAACTTGCTATTTTTTTGGCAGGCTCCTGACTAATCTTACTGAAGCCGAGAGCCTGCAGTAGCCATGCCTTTTTTTCAATCATCTCCATGATAACCGTGGAGTCCCTAAGGAACTGTATTTGTTTTGCCATTTTGTGAAAGTATTAAATGTATATAATGTGTGTGTCTGAGCTGCTGCTGGTGTTAGACATGGCTCACACCGCAGTTTAACCACACACGACAGCTTTAGATAAATGTGAGGACATATTCAAATGAAATAGCAAGAGTAATTCTAATTGGAGAAGCAGAATGCAGCTAGGTAAGTAAAAAAAAAAAAAAAAAGATCATGATGATAAAGGATTGCAGTTACTTAGGAAAAGTGATGGCTGTGTCTCTGAAGTTTCTGTCGTCTGTTAAGCATTGCCAAATAGGTTTGTTCCTTCAGCCTAGGTGCCCCCCAAGGTTTTCACGTTAATTTTCATGTCCTGCTTGGCATGCCAGGCATCAATACCGTGTTGTTAGGCCGTTCTTGGTATGGCGGCCAGTGGACGTATGTCCCGAGCAGCGATTCCTCGGTGGCTGGTACGTTTGCTCCTCTCCACCAAACGTATCTTTGAGAAGGGCCAGGCCCCCTTGGAGAGCATCAGTCATCAGTGTTAATTAGCGTTTGTCAGTTCTTGAATCGGCACCAGCCCCTCCCCAGTGGAAATACATATTGTGACCTTTAGCCTTGGTTGTGATTTCAGAACTTGAAGAATTTTTCAGCTTTTATATACCCTTCTCAACATCTGATGACAGAGAAGACATCATAAAAATAGCGACAAAAATGAGCTGGCTGCCTCCAAACAAGCCCATCCCCATGGTGGAGAAATGCTCATGGCTTCTAAGGGGTTTATTTGTCTGGATTTTGTTCTGTGGCATACACCCCATCTGCAAATACCGAAGGCGAGCTTTGGGTTAAGCCCAGCTTGGCGAGGGGTGCAGCCTGGCAGAAGAACCGTAACAACCCGTCTCCTGCGAGTTAAAAGCAGGACCGTTCTCTGGGCGAACAAGAGTGCTCTGGCACTTGCAGCTTTTCGGTCTGTTTTGCAGGTACAGCCGTTTTAACCTCGTGCTACGGAACAAAACTTGAAGCTCTCTGCGTGGCGAGCCAGACAGAAATTATGGGAAGTGACTTAGCAGTGAGCAAAAAAGACAAGGACAAAAAATTGGCAGGCAGGATAAAATAGGATAACATGGGCCCAAAATGACTAGTGTGGTTATGCCCCAAATTTTGAAGACAGCTTAGCATCTGATAGCTCAAGGTTCCCTAAGAAGGACTCTGCCAAAGCCTGTGAAGTCAGTTGCCTTGTAAGAGCTTTTCAGAAGGACAATCTCAAGTCAGTCCTACAGAAAAGAAGGTACCCACAGATTAGTAATGCTTATACTGCTTCAGAACATGCATAAAAATAAAATTTTTGTTCCACTGCAGCATTTGAGTGAGAGACAAAGAACAATACAGATAAAGCGTCAGATAGCCATGAGGAATCACACGCTATAACAAAACAAACCCAACACTTCTATTCATCTTCAAGGCTCCAGGTACAGGAGGAAATCGGTCTTGCGCAGTGACCTAGTCATTTTAGAGAACATGCCAAAATAGGGTTTCGGGCATGTGCTCAACGTGATTTAAATCAAAAATTCAGCTCGAAACCTATGGGGATTGTATCCCCTTGGTCTTCATCAGGGATATTCTCATATCTGTGACTTAAAAAGAAATAATTTGATAGCACTGCACTGAAAATCATCTGTTACCAAACAATTACATTATGATTAATTGTTCCCTTATAAGATCCCATGTATTTCTCCATGTGTGGTTTTTTTTGGTTTTTTTTTTTCCCCCAGAGAGTTTGGGTTATTCTGTGGTGATGATAGGTAATGTATCAAACCAAGTTTTCTTCAATACAGAACTTAAACAAAAGGACTTTATTCACTCTAACACAGGAGCTTTAATAATATTTTGCTAAACAGCTTAGGATCGTGGGCACATTCTGGGAATAATTTATCATCGAAGTTAAGTTTACTCCTTTACATTACTCGGGCTCCACTATAATTCTTCAAAATAGGGTTTAAGTAGGATTTAAAGCTACATAATCCTTAAGCTGGTCCTCTGCAAAGGCAGATTTCACCCTTAAAGCACTGCTTTGTTTAGGTTTTTTAATTCCTAGTATGATGTCTTGCCTTCAACTTCATACTGGTCAGCGCTTCAGTGGCTTATAAAAAAAAAGTTAAAAATAAGCTGCGGTGACTTGAAAAATAAGGTTCTTGTTGCTTGCTGCGGAGGATCTCGGGGCAAGGGCCACCGGGAGGGCAGTGGCCGTCGCCCGGGCGGGCTGGGCGAGCGCTCGGCCCAGCTAGATGCTGCCGGAGAACTGCCGCCGGGGCTCCCCGCCCGCCTTCTCCCCGAAGCGCTCTTCTGGCTACTCCTCAGCTGGCCGCATCTTGTCAAAATACGCCAAAATGCGTAAGATCCCCATCGGTGGAGAGGGCCGTCGCCTCTTCAGCAAGTGAATTGGCGGGTAGGCTTGGCTTTGAGCCATCAGGCTTTGTTCTTGCGGGTTGGTGCCCTATTCAGCTCCTAATAACGGTGGCTCTGTCTTCTCCGAATTACGTGTGCTTCTTTGCAGCCCCTTCCCTGCAAAGTAGTTGCTTGTCGTATATAAACCATCTGGTCATGAGCTGATTTCGCTTTGGCTATCATTTGATTTGACTTAATGTGAAAAGTCTTCTGTGCTAGAACGTCTGTAGAAAATCTTGATCGCGCTGTGCTTGTAATGAATATTTTATAGGAGAAAACTAACCTTTTAAATCAGAACCACCTGCATTTTAGCACTAATCATTCCCATTTCTTTAAAATGAGTGAGGGTCCGGTAGCTCAGTCTAACTCACAAACTTGCTCGTTACCGCAAAGGGCAGACAAAGTTAAGTGATGCTCGAGTCTGTTTTCAGCTGATCATTGGGTTAGAGTGCTAAGGTAAAATTAATTCGTTATTTTATTATGCTATTGCATTACAGTGGGAGCTGTTCTCCCTTTTCTTTCAGGGGGAATCCATAGCACTGGAGAATCTCCAGAGCTACGTCTAGACAGCAGAGGAGCTGGCACTTCTAGGCGAAAAAAGCCCAACCAAACCAACCAACCAAAAAACCCACAAAACTCCCCACTTCTGTGGGCTGTTCTCTCTTTTGGCTTTGCTCTATCCAGTTTACCGAAGGTGTTGGAATAAACCGCCTGACGTTATTCTCTTGTATTTACGGTGTAACATCCCTTTTCTATTCACAGCCCAGCTCACTGCGTTCTGCAGGCAGCTTTCGGGATAACTGAGCAAGGATAGATTCACCAGGCCAGACTGCAAAATCCATTACGCTCTGGAGCATCTAGGCAATCCATACACACAGATAGTTAGTTAGAGGCACTGTACCATTGGAAGTTAAGTATTGTTTACATATAAGGGTAATATTTAATTGTAAGCATTTTTAAAATTAATTTGCTCTCCTGTTTTTATTCAATATTTAAGTTGTATATTTCTTTTTTTTACTCTCCATGCGCTGTTTTTAAGCCATGGATCTTAGTGGTCTTGCTTGTCTTAATTAGTTTTTCTTGTGTTACAGAGGTGTAAAGTAGGTATTGATTCTCGGCAAGCTTTTGGCCCTACCAAAATAATTCTCAATTTTTTTCAATCCAGTCATTTTTCTGAAATCTTAAATTCTTTCTGTGTTTCTGCTATACCAGGGTTTGGATCTCTACCTTCATTTTCTTAACAAAACTCTGGACTCGGTTCAGCCTCTCTCTTTCATTTGACACTTGTTTCCTGAAGCCATTTTCAGTTCTACTTCAACTGAGTAAAATTTCAGCCTGTTTTCTGGGAAGGAGTATACTTTAATTTTTAAGAGAACCGCCTTGTCAGTGTAGATATTCCAGACTTTGTTCTTTTTCTACTCACAGCAGCTCTATGTGATGTTTTCCAGCATACTGTTAATTTCCTTGCAACTGGAAGTGTTAATTGAATTTCCTGGCAGTATGGGGCTCAAATAGCATCATCAGCGGGTTTTGCTGATGACACTTAGGTACAGTAGGCTTTGGATAAATCCTTCAGATCCACCTCTGGCCTATTAGAGAGTAAACCTTACTTTTATCCCTAGCCAGAGATAAAGTAAAATTTAAAGCTGTTCTAAACCGCGTACATTTGCGTGTTTACATGTGCACGGTACGCTGGGCCTGGGCAGTCCTTCGAGCCCCTCTCTCCACATTAGCCTTTCTGAGCGAGGATAATTTGGGCTGTGCGAAACCAGCGGTGATACCGGGGACGGAGCAGCTCACGATGCGGGACCGACACGCCAACAGCATTTTACCCCAATGGAAAAACTGGGAACTTCCACGCAAAGCCCGTTGGCTGGCTCCTCGGGTTAGCTTTGACGGTCAGCATCGGTGCTGAAGGTGAGAAAGCTGGTGCTGGTTTTGCCTGTGTCAGGTCATGGACAGGATCGTTTATCGCAAGGGTCAGTGTCAGTCCTTGTCTCTCTCTGCCGGCCCTCTCAGCCCCTTCAGACCGATAGTAGCATTAACCATTCGCACAATTCCTTCTTAAATCAGCGCTGCTTTCATGGTGCCAGTTGGCGACAGCAACGCTGGAGAAGAAAAACCAGAGGATGATGTTGCTGGTCTAATACCGGTGAGCTACCTGTTTTATAAAGCCTAATAATTTCTTAAAGCAAACCAAAGTTTTTATGGTGACTATGAGCTTTACGTTCTCGTTCACTTGCCGTCCTCCCGTGGCACGGCTCCAGCCTCCAGTTCTGCTGCTCCAGTCAAACTTCCAATTGTGTTATTTTTGCATCTGTTCTTCGGGTCTTAATCTGGATGCTTCTTCACATCAAACTCCCATCGAATCCAACTGAATCCGTGTCTTTGAAGCGGGATTTTTGTCAGACTTTTGCCAGAAGCGGTTGTGTTGCTAGACAGTTTTATGGCAATAGAAGAAAAATCTAAGGTTCAGACTTTTTGTAATTTTTCCCTATGTCTTTCAAGCTTTCCTAATGCCTTTTCAGCAGATGCCTGAGAAAAGTTTCACGAGCACCTGCCTATACATCAGGCTCTAAATCCTGAAGATCTTACACAGCAATAGGCTGGTTTATGGTGCTTTCCACTTTCCCTGAAGAAGAGCAGAGCATAGTTTCTCCACAGCTGAACTGAAGTGAATCTTTCTTTTTTTTTTTTTTTTTTTAATTGACTTGGTTGTTAGTTCCTCATCTCCTTCACCTGGTTTCAAGCACACCTTGGGATTTTCTCTCCTTTGCAGGTTTTTTGGTTTTTTTTGTTTTGTTTTGTTCTGTTTTGTTTTTTTTTTGTTTTGTTTTATTAAGCAAGCTGATTCCTGCCTTATGCTATATTTTGAAGGATGCTTCTCAGAATTTGTGGCATTGAGGATTGTTTCAGACTAGATTTTTAAACTATGACAATTTCAAAGTCCATGGGTACAATTTTTAGTTAAATGGGTCATATAATAAAAAGTACCCATTACCTTTCTTCAGCTTGAAATACCTTAGCATGTAGATCTTCATATAAATAAATGAGCTTTGCAATAAACATTAGGGGTTTCCTCATAAAGGAAAATAAAACCAATAAATGCCTGCAAACAGGTGGTTGCATAAGAAGAAAGAGAGAGAAATGTGGGCTGGTGATGAAGAGCAGAGAGCAGTGCTCCAACAGTGCTGCCAAGGGAGAGGCAGAGGTTGAAAAAATAAGGGAAGTATTGACGTTAATTTGACACAACACGTTATGGACTAACTGCAAGCAGCAAAGCATTATCATCTGAATGGAAAGGACAAGTGGATTGCTCCTAGGACAGGAGTTTGGAAGATGGAGACTTGAGACAGATCCACTAAGGAAAGAACGCCTGAAGCGCGGCTGGGAAAAGAACTTGAAAGACTGAAACCAGGCAAGGATGGAGAGGAAAAGCTAAATTATTCCAGTGTTTCAAAGGATGAAAAAAAAAAAAAAAGTGCTTTGTTATTCTGCTTTTACTAGAAATCTTTTGTCCTTTTTTTCCAGAAGAGAAGATTTGCGGGTGTTGCAGGTCGCCACTACTGCAGTACAAAGTATGCTTCATCCTACCGTTCCTCTTCCAAACGCCGTGCAGGCACCGAGGGCCATTTCTGCTCCCATTATCTTTGCTTAGTGAAGTGAGACTATTTGCAGAGTGAGTATAAGCGCTTTGCTATTTTTCTCGGCCAGTTGGGGAAAAAAAGGTCACTTTTTCTCATCTGCATCGGTTTGGGTCTCTTTGGTAGAGGTATGTCTAGAAAAGAATTCCTTTTAAATTTTTTTCCCCTGCTGTTCTGGTTGCTACTCCTCCATCGCTGCCCCTGAGCGCAGGCACAGAGCCCGTGACATGAATGTGCAGTGTCTTTGGACCCAACAGTTGTTAGAACGAGATGGTTTTGACTTGACACGTTTCCCCTGCCAAGATCAACCAGGGAGAAGGACAAGAGATAACCGTGTGTGTCTACATACGTACGGCAAAGCTTTATCATACGTCGGTAAGTTCAACTTCGGGGAGATTTTTGTACTGCTCACACGGTATAGGACAAGCACACGGTGAGTTATTAAAATAACCTTATTTTTGCAGTGATGAATGATGATGTTCATACAAAATCAGTGCATCAGGAACAGGATTCCCGATATGGAAGAGAATAATATATTAAGTAAAATAGCATTAACATTTTTATAAGGGAATTAACAGTTGAAAAAACGATGAGAAGAAATGTAGGAGGCGGACGTGGTGGCTGGAAGATCTATATTTTTTGGCTCCTCAGTGTGTACTCTATCTTCTGGAGCACAGGTGATTTTAAATCTTCAGGTCTCTGCTGTTTTCTCTACCTGATTTTTAAATGTCACCAAACGACCCCTTTTCAGCCGACACTTTTCTTCCTTTCCCCCACCTCCGTCAGCCCGAGGAAGGCACGACTAGCCCAGACCTCGGCCGGTGTGGAGAGCGTCCCCGGCGATGTCCGTGGCGGTGCGGGCAGCCCTCGGTAAGGTGAGGTGTGAGGTGTGGGCCCCTCCGCTCCCGACGCCTTTGACTTGCCGCGCACGTGGGTGTATTTGGGATTTTTTTCGGACGCGACCGCAGCGGCCTGAAGCCAGTGCCGCCGCGCCCACGTGAAAGCCTTGCTCTTGCTTTGGACCGAGGGTTCCATCCCCGTCGCAAACCCGCTGCCGGCTTCGGGGGAGTCGGCGGAGCTCGGCGGCGGCCCGGTTCGTCCCGTTTCCCTGCTAACAGCGGAGGCGGCTCCTCCGTCGCTTCCCCGTTTCCGAGCTCCTCCGTCATCTACCCGGGAAAGGAACAGAGGGATACCTGCCTACCTCTGCAGCTGCAGAAGGGCTTAGGAAAGCTGCGCTCTTCAGCGGGCTCTCTGGATATCTGGGCTGCGCCCAGACACCTGCCCGGCTGTGATCCCGAGTGTTCCGGCAGCGGAGCCGGGCCGGCAATTCCCCAAGCGGGTTGGGAGCATCTAGATGAGACCCGTAAGGGAGATGGCGGTTGCCGCCGGGGCCGGTGCCTTCGCGGTGCTCGCTTCAGCCAGGTCTGTGGGCTCGGAGCCCCTTGCGAGGTCTGGGCCAGAGGGAGCCAACAGCCAGAGCTCCCAACTGGCGTGACCCCAGCGCCACTGGGCCATGCCCGGTAAGAAACGGTGATGGCGGGGAGCACGGCGGGCGGGTGAGCTGAGCCGAACTCGCAGCAGGCTCATTCCCGGCGGTGGCTGCGGGTGAGACGCGTCCAAATGTGAAAGCATTTAAAAAAAAAAAAAAAAAAAAACAGAAAGGGGCTGAAGGGACAAGGAGCGCACACAGGGTGACGGGCTCCCGTTCCGGCAACCGGGGGCCCGCGGCGGGAGGGCGGGGCGGTGACGGCCCCCGCCGCCGGGTAGCCCCGCC
>JAOBAS010000020.1:23390391-23404227 GCA_025311575.1 Elanoides forficatus
AACAAACAAAAATTAGAGGCCTGGGAAGGCTTGCTTGGATCAGAGTATGTACTAGCCAACATTCCCTTTGTGCTTTATAATATGTGGTGCTGTATGTCTGTATGCTTTGTTAGACTATATTTGTAGTCCATTTTTTTTCCAAATTCTTTATAGTCATATTTCACACCCAAAGTTGAAAAAAAGAATGAACAATTCAGTTCTCCCAGCTTCGGATGACTGTGGGAGACTTCATTTTTTTCCTATAAGTAATTAAGCAATAAAACCTAACTGGTGGGTGTGCATATTGTGTAACTTCCTTAAACCATGGGGTGTGTCAGGAGGTAAAGAGAAAAGGCAGAGCCTTCAGCCATCGTCTATTGTGCTTATTGCCTAAGAGCCATTTGCTGTGTGTATCTCATTGTCCCCCTGAATTCCAGCATTTCAGTTTGCAAAAAACATAGGCTAGCATTAAGCTCAGAATTATATGTGAACACCCAGAAGCTTTAAATCATTCCTAGCGTGCTTAGTTGATATGTTAAAGCAACTTCTGGGGAAAAAAAAAAACCAAACCAACCCAAACCCCAACAACTTTACAGTAGAAATGATACTTGCCGAATGTTTGAACATACTCAAATCAATCATAATTCCTTAGTACAATACAAAAAACCCCCATAATTTTACTTTCATGTTCAAGTTGCCTCCTACAGCTGCAGAGGTAGAAGAATCTCCAGAAAGATTAAAAACTCCAATTCATCAGCTGTCACAGATGGTCACAGATGCAGAAAGACAGGAGAACGACCGTGACAGCAGAGCCAAAAGTAGACAGTACCTGTATATAGTACTTCTCAGTTGAAAACCATTAACTGAGACTTGTAAGTTGTTAGTAATGTTTTGCAGCAGGTTTGCAGCCTGCTTTGAATTTGAAGCAGAGGCTCTGGCCATGCCCACCAGCAGTGAAATGAGGAAGGTTTCTTCCTTCTCTTTAAAGACCTGCTTATGGTCATCCATGCACAAGTCAAATCCAGGTTCCCTTGCTTCAGTTCATGTTCTCTCTGGAGGGAATATAATAAAGCGCATTCAAACAAAAGCAGTCCTTAATAGAAGTGACCAGCGCCAGACATGATGCATTTTTAATTCTGCTCATTCCTTCTTTATGGGACAGGGTACAGAAATTTTTTGGTCTTTATTTTTGCTGGTTATGGACAGAAAAAACCAAACTGTTGTACGTCCCGCTGTACAACCACAATTTTCCCTCTCCACTCTTAAGATGATTTTCAGACTTTCTTCCTGGCTTTTATTTGTAGTTGACCAGATGCAAATTCTGACTGCCAGGCACTAGCAAAGCTGCCTTTTCAGCACAGAAACCTGAGTGTGAGTCTCCACGCCAAAGAAAAAGAGACAGAGTTAAAGCAATGTGGTGTTGAAATCTGTGCTAGAAGTGACTTTTACATCTAGCACTTTTCCCAAGAACTACACATCTAAAGCAAATGAAAATTCCACAAACTAATGGCAATGCAGTAAGTACCCACACCATCATGGACTCTAGTAGCTCTTCATCCAGGAGGCAGCCCCAACCACCTTTCTCTTTATACCATGCTTTAGCCCCGCCATTTGTCAAATTCTCTGGGTGATTAGCCCCTGACGTAGTTAATTAATATTGCAAAATAGTATCACAGAATTTAATTGAATGTAAATGGGAGGCAATTAGATGTATTATGTAGGCAACTGAGTCTTGCACAGTGCATGTATGGAGAGGATGGGATTAAAAAATACAGTAGGAGCCATTTAAAATGGGGGTTGTCATTTCCTTAATACAATGAGTTATTTGGTAGTCTGGAGAGACTTCAAAGGATCATTTTCCGAATCCTAAAATGAACACTAGCAAATAAAAGTGAAAGAAGCAGCGTACCAGACTTGTAAAAGCTGGCTGCTTGATGAAAAGGTGCCTTCTACATCAGCAAAGGGGGAGCAACCTGGGTACTTCGATGTACGCATCCCATGACATTTTTAGATGTGCTGGGTCATCCGAGACACCCGTACAAGGCTGGCAGATCGGATGCAGGTGGGAGACGGATGGCTGCCTGGAATGGCAGTTGGGGCCAGGTGGAAGAGGACATCTGAAATGGCACTAAATGGCCGTGTTCAGGGGACTGATTCCCCTGCGAAGTATCAAATTTGCAGGTACAGTCTGAGTTTTTGTACCTTTGAGATAGTGTCCTACCAATTACTCACAGGTACAAGCAAAGGGGTTCCAACTTGTCCGTGGGCAGAATCTGCACGTTGGGTTATGTGCTCCACGTGCCCCTGTTCACAGCCTCGTCGTACATGTCACTGCATGGTGCGCTTATCATATGTCTGTAGGATTCTTGCACTATTTATAAATGTTATAAAAATTCTCTATCTCTGTGTAACTGATACCCATCTGGAAGTAATTTGCAAATGATTGAAACAGCAATGGTCAGAGTCAGCGAGGAGCAGACCACCAAGGGTTTTGCCACAGCAGTTAATGAAGTGTATTCTCCAGAAAATGTTAATGTAAATACACTGCAACCCTGAACTCGATATGGAAACTAAAAATCCTTGAAGAACTTGGCCACAGTTTTCTAACCACACCTTAAAGTATTTATAGAAAGCTAGCAGAGGGAAATATAGTTAGATAATGCAGTGTTTTTAGAAAGCAGAAACCATTTTCCAGTGTGAATTTTTAACTGGAAGAGCCAGGCTGTGTTGTGTTTTGATGCTCTTCTGAACGGTTGCAGTTCCTTCTAATATTTAAAGTTGTCTAAAGTAGTCTGGAAGATTTTAACTATATGATTTCCATTCACTGTATTTGTGAATGATCTGCTGGATTAATTAAAAGGGCACTCTCTCATCAAGAAAGGCAAATCAAAATTATTTTTATTCTTGGCCAGTTCTCTAGTCTGACGTCAGAAACTTGAACCACTTGAATAAAGCAAGTCTCCTTGACTTAATGACTTTTTAACCTTCTTTTGATTTCCACTCTTAGCCCTTTAAAACGTTGTCGTCTTATTTGCCCTGCACTGGTGGGTAAGGTTTAGATGATAAGGTTTTGACTGACTGGGTGCTGGTCCGTGCGAGAGGCAGCAGGGAGGCAGAGGACAGCAAGCTGTCCTGCTGTCTGTCTGTAGGTTGCCTGTTACACAAGCACATGGTTATCTGAAGGGGAGCACTGGTCACCTCCCAGCCTGTCAGCCTCGGGACAGGGCTCTGACCTCCAGCAAGGGTTAGGGAGGACGCTCTCTGCTCTCTGACTTTTGTGGTTTTGAAGACCGTATCGCGCCCAGTAATGCTGCAAGGAAAACAGTCCCTCCTGAAAGCACCAAGAGACAGCAGTGCTTGATTACCTTCCAGATGTGTGCTGATGCCAAGGTCTGTTGTCAAGGTCTGTTGCGTTTCTGGTTTTCATTCATACGTGATATGAAACAGTCTCTCTTCTGTGACACTACCTTCAGATTTTTTTTTTAATCGGTCAAGGGCAAAACTTTATTAAGGTTTTTATTTAATGGCTGGTGAAAATGGTTAGGGAAATGAAGTGATAAAAGGAAGATTTAGATCAGTAAAAGTTTTTTCTTTTCTGAAAGACAATGCTGATCTGCTTTTGGAGAGATGAATAAACAGCGAGTGAGAGACAGCACGTGTGTAACTGTAATTTTTCAGGTAAAGAAGTAGTACAACTGAGAATTTGCTTGACTATTTAATTATATCCATGCTGATTACAGCACTAAGAGATCTTGCTTAAACATCTCAAACCCCTCTCCCCCCTTCAGCCAGAGTCTCTGAACATGGCTTTTAATTGACAAAGTGTATCTTAAGAACATAAGGATTAATTAAAATGCATCCTGGCAGTGAAAATGAGGTGTTTTTGCCATAAGGTTGTAATCGGGAAGTGTCTGCAAGGGAAATGTCTAGAGTTATTTTTCCTCTTGACTGCAGCTGAAGATGACCACCTGGCTGAAATGTCACAGCTGCTTGCTTTTGTAGTATCTATTTCAGCATGTAATTTAGATGGTCCCCTTCCTTCTAATTTCTGCATCGGCACCAAGTTGTATTATCCCTGGGGAGGGAGGGGGTGTGTCTGTCTCTTTTATTACTTCAGTTTTATGAATAAGGCATGTCTTGGAGTTCTGCCAAGGCCACCAGGGCTGAGCTGTTAGTTTGGGATGCAGCGTCTTTCCTCACCTGGCTGTGGAACATTTGGTGGGAGGATGTTTTTTGTCCTTCAGTGCTAGGTCTTTTAAAGTAGTATTTTCAAGGTACCGTGCAAATGTTGACGAGATGGCACAATTCCTCTCCCTTTCATAAACGTGAGTAGTCCCAGGATTTGTAGTGGGAAGCTGGAGGCAAAGGGCTTGTTTCGAGTAGAAAAGGTAAGGATGAATCTTCATCCAAAAAGCTGTCCCGATGCCTTGCGTTAGCAGACATGTGGCAACCGAGGCTGTGGTTAAACATCCTCTTGTGAAACTAGCTGCTACAATTGGAGACGATACCACCCCATATCTGTCCATTCAGCCCCACCAGCAGAGATGGAGGATCGAGCCGAGAGCTCTCTTCAGCTGCTTTGTTATAAAGGCAGCCAGTGTAGACATTCTCTGTTGGTATTTCAAAAATAGCCAGCTGACGTTGGCTTGGAAGCCGATGAGTGCTCTTCATCCATCTGCCAGCTCCGAATATTTGAACAGCTGGAGGAGGTAATTTCCTCAGTTACTTCAGCTTGAATTCCAAGAGGTAAAGTTCTAATGAAGAAAATGCAAGGTGTAGGTTTCACGTGTGGTAGCAAGTTAAGAGCCTAAGCTTCGACTTGATCAGCTAGCATACATTAGATACGTTTGCTGCCTTATGTGCGCCGAAGCTTTAGAAAATGCGTCAGCATGTTGTAACTTGCACCTTCAAATTCTAGTCAAGATGAACCTTTAGGCAAAGACTCCCAAGTAGAATTAACCACAGTCAGCTAAGATATTTTTAAACATCACCTACTTGGTCTGCACTAGATGCTAAATGATGTTTAAAAACACGTTGGCCAACCTGTGTTTAATTAATGTTTTCTTATCTATGCGAGTCCTAAATCAGTTTGATTCTGGATGAGTTTCAATCCTGCTGTTACAAGAATAATATTTCTGTAGCTTAGAAGGTTCTCGCTGTGCTTAACAGTTGCATACTTTTCCCATTTGTGGGGACAGATGCTAGCAGGTTGAGTAAATTCCGTTGTTTTCAGAAGATGAGGAAGTTTCTTTCCAGTTTGTGTTTCTACATGTTAATTTCGAAAGTTGGCATGGTTGTGTATAAGGATCCCACGACTGCTTATTCTGCTGCAAGTACTTTTAGAGGGCAATGAAACTTTTTCCATATCTGTTGTCTTAGAGTTTCAGTGTTCAGCGTTATTTTCACATGCGCACGCACACAGAAGCTGGCTTAGCTAAATGGCCTGGAGGCTGAACTTTGCGGTGTTATGCTTCAAGACCCGTCTTACGAGCCTGAATTTATTATGCTGCCGGAGCTGCCAGGTTGGGGCTGTCTGAACATATAAACCAGATAAGAAACTTCTGGAGGCCAAGCAGTAGCCTCAGAAGCTCTCAGGCTGGGTCTCTCCAGGTAGAGTCCCCCAAACAGCGCTCGTTCCCTGCAGTCCACCTCCTCCTTTTGGTTCCAGGAATTAGAGCGTGGACAAAAGATGTACATGTGCGAGCGAGCAGGTAGCCAGTTCCAGGCTCAAGCCTCAAGAAGAGTCACATGTAGCTCTGCAACTTAAGATAGTCAGACAGAAAAGCAGAAAAAACAAATCCTATGCGTTGGAGGTAAATGTGTTTTCCCCATACTCCGAGAAAGTAATTGAGTGCGTTCTGTCATCGTAGTGTTGTGGTATGACACTGTATGTTACCATAAGAAGCCATGGTGAGGAATTAAGTCATTCTTTTACCTCCTTTCCTCCCCTGCTCTTGGGTGGTTGTATTTTGGTATATTTTTTGTGAGTACTGAGGTGCTCTTACCTAATTAGCATTGGCCGATCTTATCTTGGCACAGAAGTAGTAACCAGTACTCATGCGAAGTTCTTTTCCTGCCCTTTCTATATAAAAGTAAAATTCTAGATGATTCTGATAAAATATTTGCTTTTTTTTTTCAGCTGGGAGAAAGTTAACAGTTGACCTAAATCTGAAACAAAGAATCATATTGAAAATTACTCCCATTTTCTCTACGGTCATTCATTGCGGAGGTGTCTACAAAACCTGGGTCTTATATTTACCCAGTATGTATCCGAAGTGGTTAGAAAATGGGTAACAAAGTTTTAATTGCCAAATATATGTAGATTTAATCCACTTACACATTTTGCAGTGTCACTTGCTAGATGCATAGGCATTCAAAAGATCCCATGCCTGGAAAGACAATAACTGCCAGGGCAAGAGACAGTCTGTATGGAAAGATCGAAGCAACTTTGAGGATTTACTGTCTCAACAGTCATTTTTTCACCCTCTCACATCTAACCATTAACATATTTCATGATCCTGGAAACCTTCTGAGCATCGAAATAGCACAAATCTGTAGTTGATTCAGTTGTTGCATCCCTGTTGATCAAAACCAAGCTTGGTTACTTTCATCTCTGTGTCTCTGCTTTACAGACTAGGTAAGTGAAATGTATTTATAGCTCGGAAGGAGCATGTTGATGCCGCAAGAGCTCCTGTCAGTTCAGCGTAGCACCCCATCTGCTGATCCGCACGGGCAGCGGAGAGCCTGTCTCCCTCCCATGATGAAGTTGGTATCAAATCCACAGATCCCTCTCAGAGTGTCGGAGTCCTCTGAACTGGAGCTGTCAACCACAAATCCCCCCCTGCTTTCTCAGCAGCCGGTCCACTGCTGTGGAAGTCATTCTTATAGCACAGCTAAGTGCCTCCGATCTCTCAGCGTCTACAGTGAAAAGGAGAAGTTGAAATGAGATGTGGCTTTTTGAGGGGAGAGGAAAAAGAAATAAAATCCTGAAAGCCACCCACCTCCCCCCTACTCTGCCACTGAAGTATTTAAGTTTGGGCATCATGGTGGAGGAACATGGAATATCTGTCTCGGGTAGCTCCGTGAGTATACACAGTGGCATCTGTAGTGATTGCTGTTTGTGCAGTGAGAAGTTAGAGGGAAATAGAAATCCAGAGTGGCAGAACCTGGATCAGCATATGCAGACTCACCCAAGTGCCTTCAAGGGAAAGGTCTACCTGGCCTATGGTAGAGCAAGGGAAAGTTATCACAACACAGTGCAAGATGTGCAAAGGCAATTAGGGAGAAGGTGCATTTTATAAAATGTATTCCGCTTTCTGCTGTAGAGGTGAGAGGAATCGAAGTTGCTTACTGCAACAACTTGTCACTACTGCTGTAGACTAGGTGTTAGCAATTTTCAAGACAATGGGATATTGTTGCTTATTTCTAAGACATGTCTGTGATAGAAAATTTGTGCAAACTTATGGGTTTTGCTGGAGAATGCTATTTGGGACTCCAAAGACAGCTTGCTTCAATAGCTCATATTGGGTAACAGTTGTTTTAGGTCATATGTGTTTCCTTCAGTACATGTATGTTGTCGCCTGTGGGCTCTACTTCAAGGAGGTTTTGCCCCAGTACAGATACTGCTTGCAAATTGAATGATGGAGCATATTTCGCATGGATGGGAATGCTTGCTTTTTTCAAAATCCATCATAGTTTCTTTTCCTGTTAACAAGAAAAAAATATAATTATAAATATTCTTTGATAGTCATGAAAAACAGTATCATAGAGCCATATTTTCTCTTGCAGTGGGTGCTGGTAACTCTTGCTGACGATTTAACAGTAGAACTTTAGACTTCTTTTAATCAATCAGTTTAGTTTACTTAGACATTTTACATTTTTAGACCAGGAAAGCATTTTGAAAACACACTATTACCTTGAAGTTCAGTATAACTTTGAGAAGGCTGTAAATGCTAGAAAGGGAAGGCTCAGGATGAGAAGTGCCTACTCAGCTGGATGGAGTGGGTGCAGTTTCAGTGATGGTTGTAGTTACAGGCTTCCTTTTTCAGTCCTGAAGTGTCTTGGCTTACATACTCACGACTTTATAAATAGCGGTTGAGGCTGTATAATACTGAAACTGCTGCAAGAAAAGGAGAAGGGGACAAATGCGTTTTCCATTAGCAGCAGCAGAATAAAGTATCCATTTAGTTCTGCTAAATTGGCGTGGAAGAATTGGGAGCAATCTGTAGGTTATTGATTGGCTTCACAGCAGTGCAGCAGGCTGCAGCTGACAAAAGTCCCAAAGGGGCTGTTTGCTAATCACAGATAAGCAAAGCAATGTTTAGTCCGGCGATACGGCTTCCATTTACCAGCCCGTCCGCTTCTGCAGCTGCCCAGCTTGGGTAGGAGCTATCGGTACCGGTGTGTGCCCTCGCCGGGCAGGGCATCTCTGCACGGGGGGAGCAGCGAGCCCCAGGTGTTTTCCTGCAAATGTCTGTGCCTCTTGTGCGAAGCTTCAAGCCTTGGTGAATAAGTTGTAGCACGTAACTATGCATCATCTGTTGAGAAAACTGGATTCTGTTCCAAAATGGCTGCTTTTCTGGAATAAGTGGAACCTGAAGCTCTTTTCTTAAGCTTGAGAAAATTTAATCCGTGATACCCAGCAAGTGTGTCTATAAGACATTTTCAAAGATTACTTCTTTTGCAGGAGAACCTGAAGTAAAATTCAAGTTTGTGTGGGAAGCATGAAGAACCCTGAAAAAGTTGATGTTGGGGACAGGCATGTAAGGATGGCAGACTAGTTTGATGTAAGATAGCAAAAAAGTAAAGAAATTGCAAAAGTGCAAGTGGGGAAGCAGTGGAATATTTTCAAATGGGATGAAAATAGGTAGGTAAAAGTTGGAGAGCTAAAATAAGATGTTGAGTGGGCAGAGGGGCAGTGATGGACCATCTGTAAGGGATGCAGAAGGTTCAGCCTTGACTGGATCTTGAAATAGGAGTCTTGGGTCTTACCCGAAAGGAGGTAGTGTAGAAATAAACATAATGAATCGGGTGATTTATTATGACATGTCAGGATTGCAGTTTGTGTCAGGGTTTGAATTTTCAGTGAGGAAGTAAGGTTACAGTTGATCCATGGAAAAAGTAGCCAATGTATTTTTATCAGAGACAAGATGGACTGATAAAGTTAGGAGGATCCCAGAATACCACCAAATGAAAAAAAGCCATGGCAAAAACACTTTGTGTATGTGCACGAGATCTTCAGAAGGACAGGAGGAGACCTAATTCTTTGCTTAAGTAACCTGAGGTTCACCACCATCTGGGATGCAAGGCGAGCAGAGAGGTTTCCAAGAAGTTTGTATTGCATCCTGTCAAAATGAGAGTGATGGTTTTAATTGTTACGGACAAAAATGTATCCCTGGGACATCCTCCCTGATTTTGGAGTGACACCAGTGATTAACTTGGCTCAGTTAACATGCAGCTGGGTTGCCAGACTCATAATTGCAGAAGTTTTAATTTCCCAAAAGAGAGAAAACAGTCTTTGCTTTCAGGAGAGTTTCAGTGCAGGAAGCTATGCTTGCTGTATATTCTGGGAATGAGATACCATGGAAGATTATTCCCTGGCCAGATTGTATCCTGATTTCTCTAATAACAACAAGGTGTCCTCTGTGTCTGGAGATCATTTACTCTGTCCCTTAAAATAATGACTAGAAGGTGTTGCTCACCTATATATGACAGGATAGCAGAAGTATTTTGTACTCCATAGGTCCTACTCTATTATCCTGCTATGCTGAAATTGATTTTGTCTACTTGAATTTGCAGAAATTTTGTCCCACTGAAACACTGTATTTTTATTTTTTTAAGTAAAAATAGAGGACTACAATTTTCAATACCAAGCAGTTACAAGGAGAGATTGCCAAGGCAGAAGAAGGATGCTAATGTGATCACACATTACAACTGTGATTCCGCTGCAGAAGCCTCCAAGGTATTACTTGGCTGGGCTAACTCAGGATAGCTGCAGTCCTGGGCAGAGTTTCCAAACAAGGGGAGTCACGATCAAGATAGCAGGAGAACTCTTGGTCAGCGTGATACACCTTTACACCCCGCTTCAGACGATGCCTGCTGCTCTGCCTGTGTACCTTGAGAAGTAAAAGACAGCAAATTGAGTTTTGTGGCCTATAGCATAGCAGGGCACTTGACAGTTGTCTATTACGTTCAGTCTTTACTGTCTGTGGATGAATCTGTTTTACAGTCCTCTGCCTTTTGGAAAAAGAGCTCTAACTAATGGTGATGTGCCTTGACACAGTAACTGTAGAAAGACTTTCAGACCAGGTCTCTGAGACCCTTGCCACTCAAAATGAAGGGAAGGATGGGTGCTCAGCTCTCGATAGCATCGATGTAGGGCTGCCTTCAGGTAGCTTGGTAGAGTGTGGAGTTGTCCCACCGGGGGCTGGTCCCAAGCCGGTTAGTGAGTCTTGTTGCAAGGAGATGAAGCTTCCTTCCTTTCTGTTGCACTGGAGTTTGGGGCTTGGTAAAGCTGTGATTTTTCCTTAGCCCAGTTACCGCGTGTGCGAGAGAGAGAGAGAATGAGAGAAACAGGGGTGCTTTTTAAGTATTTGGTTGTTTTAAACGTTATATTTGAAAATCTGAATGTGACTGACTGAATGGTTTTGAGACATTCTGAAAAGAGGTAACGTGGAAAACCTGACTGGAGGATTTCGGTGACGTCTTAATTTATATGCTGTACATGCACTATATTATATGCTATTAATTTTTCGTTCCTTTCTTTAAAATGAGCCTGGTTATGTAAAGAGAAATCTTTCCATCCTCTCAGCTGCTGCGTGCTGCAGCAGAGGGAAGCGTGTTGAGAGCGGCATGTGATATGTTGGTCTTTGCCTGCTGGAGAGCTGCAGTTGAAACCTCTGAATGAGCAGCCACGTTCCCCAAGGCTAGGACATGAATGATAAATGTATATTTGGCAATCTGATTAGTAAAGCCTTTGCACACTTGGCTAGTTGTATCCTGTTTCCTGGAAGGCTGCCAGACGGAGGAGAAACGGAAATGTAATGGATTGCAAGGCTTTTTTCTGTTGGTTGGTTGCAAAAAGGCTGAATAAACAGGAGTTGCCTTGAGGTAGGCAAAGTCTTGCTATTTGAAGTCACGCAAGCCTTGCCCTGGCTCAGCTGTATTTTATTTCCAGTGCTCTGTAGGTTGTGTTAGTGACACTCGGTGAGCTCGGGGGAGGCTATTCCAACTGGATTTAGTTTAGCTTTTTTAAAACAAATCATAATCCCCAGCCTCTTTGGGCGGAGGGAGAAGTTAGAGCAGATGCCTGACGAGGCGCACAGCAGCCCGTGTGATGGGGATCCTGGGCAGAGCTGCAGCCCGAGCTGCCTGACGCACGTGTGCCGGGGCTGCCGCTTCTTGAGGCGCGTGGAAGGTAATCGACATCGACTGGTAGTGTTTGAGTGCCAAAATAATTCGGTGCTGTAGACTCAGTTGATTTTCGATTGGTTTAAGGATTTCTATTTTGATGTTTTGAACACTTTTTAAAAAAAACCAAAACATGTGTTTTGCAGATCACTGGCGCTCTGGTATAGAGACCCAGCACGTTTCATCAACATTTCTTTCTGTTTGCGGTGAACTTCTTAGGAAATTTTTAAAAAGAAAGCCATGAAATATTGCAAACCTCCCTCCATACCCCCCCAGATAAAGTTAAAGCAGTTGATTTGGGCAGCTACTGACAACAAAATGAATTTTAGAGGAGTGTTTAGTTGCCATCTGGAATTTTTCATTCATGTTAAAAATTCAAAGTATTTGAAAAATCATGTCAGCTCTGAAATCCTGAGGTTGTTTGCAGACAGGAGATTTCAAGGATAAGTATAAGTTGATTCTTTTGATTTTTCTTCTGGTTTCAGAGCTGTTTGATTATACACAAGCCACACAGACAAACTTTTCTCAGCAGTCAGGAGAAGTTGTCTTTTTTTTTTTTTTTTTAAGACAGAAGAAGCTGAGATTTAAGCATGCTTGTAATGATGGCAGAGCAATAGCTATGGCGGATGGGGTGTGCATGAGAATACAAGGACTAAATACCAAGGTCTACTTCATAAACGATAGTAACACAGTTTTCTAAAATCGAGTAATATCTGCTGCTGCTGTCACATTCCTGTTCATGAGAAGCCATCCTCTTCTCCCTTCATTTATAAATAAAACAATCTACCTTTGAGAAATGGATTTGATAAACATAACTAGCATCCTCTCTATCAGGCAGCATTTTATTAAGTCATTAATTCTGTTGCAAGCAGATTTATGTAGGCATCAAATGCTTTGGGTAATCTCTTTTATGTAGTTAGAAATAGAGACTAAGATAAAAATGTAATAACTTTGCTGTGTTATGGCAAGCTGATACTTTAGATGATGCTCTTTATTATTTCCTTCGTTTGCTGCTTTGAAATAATATTTTCCCCTTAGTGTGTCTGGCTTGCTTCACAGTGCCCTGTAACAGCAGAGGTGGGTTTTGATATCCTGTAACCTTCGTTAAAGCACATTGACTTTTTTTTAATTATTAACACTTACTGCATTTTACATAGTATTTCCACTGGATGACCTCATTGTACAGCCTTCTCCAACGTTGCCTTTGCTTAGCTTGGATATGAAACCCAAGTCTGAAAGCAAATACTTTGGCTGAAATGATGGCATCTTTTGGCAGCTGTGGATTACCAGGTGTTCTGCATTATTGTCTTTTACCCGTAATAAAATACCTTGTGTCACAACTATTAGCAGCTCAACAAAGGTTGGACCACACAGGGTCTGCTGGTCAGGATAGAGGTAAAAAGGTTGAAGAAAAAAAGGAGTGGGGGAAGGGGGAATGAGCTATGTGAAAGCAGCTGTTTTGGCTGCTGTTTCTGCTTTCCTGCTTTGTGTTCTGCAGTGTCTCCTGTATTTATTACTTTCAATATCATGGTGGTTTTCACAATTTACTTTATGTCAGTGTCTAGCAGTCCAAGTTTGAAACTGGCCACATCTTGAGAGAGAGTGAGTATGGCTGAGGATCCCGTTCCCTTTCTCCCTCCCCCAAAACAGTTTTCTTTCCTGGAAAGTTTGTCCAAATAGCTGACCAAAAAGATGAAATAGTACAAAGATTACATCTTGGTAATGTCAGCAGGCATCCTGTCAATTGTCAGCACTGTGAACGTACCGCCTGCTTGCAAATATCGTCTTCACATTTGGGATTCTCATAGAAACTTTTCCCTGCCTTGTGCTAGCATCCAGCTATTTTTACTTAACTGCATAGTTTCTTTAGAAACTGCTGTATAGATTAAAAACACATGGGTACCAGAGCATGGTTCAGCAGAGCAATGCTGAAAGCCAGAGGATCCTGTTAATGGTTGGTAAAATGCACATCGCAAACGCAATACCATAAGAAGATTCTTTATCATTCTGGGGTGTGTTTTTTCTAGCATGTTTGCAAAAGGATATCCACGAAGTTGAGCAGTGCATTCTTGTTGTTAAAAATGTGCAATGACTAACATAACTGTTGCAGACTTAGAAGATCATGAATATGGCTTAATCAAATGCAAAATGCATAATTGCTTGCAAAATTTGATGTATCGGTGATTTTCCTTGTTAGATGGTTGTAGGAGTACTGTATTCTGTGACTGAAATTATTATTGCAATTTTTTTCCAGGCGACTGGCTGGCAATGACCTTTCTTTTATCCATCCAAAGGCCTTGTCTGGGTTGAAAGAACTCAAAGTTCTGTAAGTAATCGGGTTTTAGAGCTTCATAGCTAGCTGCATGCTTTCTTAGTGCACGGCCAGCCTGTTTACTGGTAGGCTGGAGGAAATTTTTTTGCTTAGGAGCTCTTTCTGTACCTGTGTCT
>JAOBAS010000020.1:23404327-23415191 GCA_025311575.1 Elanoides forficatus
TTAAGCTTAGAGGTACTCCTTGATATAAACTTGAAGCTTATGGATGTAATACAGAAGATCGCTGAATCTCTTGCACTCCCAAGTTATAGCTCTCTTACTTTTTTTTTTTTTTTTTTAACAAAGCCTGCTATAAGTGGTGATGATGAGCAGCGAACTTGACTAAACTCTAATTACTGTGTTTAATTAGAGCACTTACTTGCTTCTGAAGTATTATGTTGTAGCAGAAGAATCCTAAGAAAAGGAAAAATCTTAAAAAGGACATGTAAAGCTTTTTGTTGTTCTCTATGTCCTCAGTTTACTCCATCAGGTGCCCCAACATTATCAGGTAGTACTAGTATTTAAAGAGATTTAAAATACTGTTGACCTCTGAATTGTCCCCGAGCAGTGATAGAAATAATTTCTGTAGTTTGATGCTTCTATAGGTGAAAATGACTTACTATTAGAAAAAAAAATTTTAGTAAAAAAAATAAAAATAGAATTGTGTGCCCTGTTTCCCATACCCTGTTTTCATTTCAGATGTTATTCCATAGCAAAGGATAAAAAGAGCTTTCTGTTGTTTGGGGTTTTAAAAACCTGTATCCAGAAATTGTAGCATTTATGCTGATGTAAATATTTCCAATTGCTAGTAGGGTAATAGTTAATTAAGCAGATCTTTAAAATAAATAGTGGGAAAGGACCTTGAGGTTGTAAAGAAAGAAGCATAAACAGACAGCATGAGCAGGGTACAGATTAGGAAACTGCCCATCTGCAATACTACTTAATATGATGTTTTGTAAATTGAACGCAGAGTGTCAAAGCTCTTGAAGGTATCTCCGTCTGGATCCTCAGCGCTGGAGGTGCCTGAAATTCTAGCAGTTCTTGAAAAATTTGGGACTTGAATGTTAATTAACAGTTAACTTGTGCACTCACATTTTTACACTAGTATGCACCAAAACCTAATGACATTTTATAATGGGTGAGATCTCAGTTATTTACGTTCTCTGTATAAAAGAACTCATCATGCAACAATATGTTGTCCCAGAAGAGAAGTTCTTAAAAAAACCCCAGTATAACTTAATTCAGCTTGGCTCTAGTTTCATTCTGTGTCTTTTTAATGTTGTGCCCAGAGGTGTTTTGTTGTGAGCACACTTTGTAAATTAGATTGCTAATGCATTGTGTATTGATGCGGCTTTAAGAAAAATTAGAGGTTTGTGTATTTTGTAGCATGTATAGGATGATTTCACAAGAAAATAATAAAATATCACTCGTTGTAGCAAATTTGTACTAATGTTAAGTTGTTCAACCTCTTCAGTGAGTTCCCAGGGGAATTTCAGCATATTATGTCAGAGGCTTGTTCTCTGCAAATTAATGCAGTTAATTAATGAGTTGCAAATAAAACTGAAATAGACCATTTTCTTGTTGCATTGTTGCCTTTGGGTGTCTGGTCTTGATAATGCTACACGCTTTTATGTACACTAGAAATCTGTGAAATCATGGCAGGACCATGGGCTCTTCTGTCACCTCTACTGTTGATAAAAGATTATTGTCAAATTCTACGTTACTAACACAATGGATTTTTACAGAACCCTACAGAACAATCAGCTGAAGACTGTACCTAACGAGGCCATCAGAGGATTAAGTGGTTTACAGTCCTTGTAAGTTTTCTTACTTTGCTTTTGTTCTTGTATTGTTCTCCAAGTTCTGCTTTCAGTCACTCTTTATGCATCTGCTTCATTCTATAGAGTCTTGAAGTATAATCCTGTGTGTGTAATAATGTACCTGGACTTTCTGATATTGCAGCTTCAACTGGAGCAAAGTTTCCCAAGTTAAGGTCATAAGGAATTTTGTCACCTTTGTGGGGTGACCCAAACCCAAACTCTTACAAAACCCAAATGGAGGTGCAAGGTTGCCGTATAAACGCAGTGATGGTGGAGTTAAACATTTATCATCTTTCTTGCATGTCCTAAGGTGTTTAAGCAATTTTAAAATGTTGTGCAAAAATGAATCATGCCCAAGTCTTTTGTATCTGGAGGAGGAAAAGGGGTTTCTGGGAAGGAGTATTGTTTGAGACATGCATAGTATTGGTTTTACTGGAAGGTGTTGAAATCACACAGACAGTTATGAAGACCTCGGCCATTATTGCTAGTTGCTCATAAGATATTTCATATGTGCTTATAGTGTCTCATGGCTTATTATGTTTTTATAAAGCATCTTAATCAGACTTTAATAGTTAGTTACAGCTCTCTAGGTGGTAGATGCTTATCACTGTGGTGAGGAGGCGGAGGGGGGAAGGGCTTCAAAATTTTTCCTGCTTTCTGCTTACCTACAGAGAGAGAGGGCAGATTATGTATTCCCTCTGTGCCAAAATTCAGGTTTCTGGCCTAAGATCCTGTTTCTTTCAGTGTTGCATCAGACTATGGAATAGTTTTGGGGAAGGAAAAAAAAAAAAAATTAGCTTTGCAAAGTTGCTTTGCAAACTATTGCACAACTTTTGCAAAGGTGCTTTCTGCATTCCCTAAACTTGGATCTTGGCCACTACCTTCTCATAGTTGCTCGGGTATTCCCGCCTTTTCCATCTGAAGCAAGCAGCAGGGGCCAAATAAGACTGGCTGCGGGTTACGCCGCTGGGGAGCGGGAGCCTGCGGGGTGCGGGGCCGTGCCACCTCTCAGCGCAGCCGCAGACCTGCTTCTGCTGGGCTGCTTCCCTGCGAGCATCCCCTGCCTCCCAGCGCCAGCGCGGGCAGCACGCTCCTCCTGCAAGGAGAGAGCAGCGAGTTGTGGTGCCATGAGTTGGCCCGGAATTTTCCAGGGTTTCGGATGCGAGAGTAGGAGAGATGCGGGTTTCTGTTTGCAGCCGTTTTGCGAATTTCGTGTCCGCTTTGCCCTCTTGTTTTCGCGCGCGTGCGTGTAGAGGAGGGAATACCTTGGTCTGAGGGCCGCAGTAGTCTGCTTTGTGCAAATACTATGCGTTGTAATAAATATCCTTCAAATTACATGGTGTGAATAACCCTTCAGTAATTATTTAAAAAAACAAAACAATACTCTTTCCTGGCTTCCAGCATTTCTGTGATGCCAAAAAAAGAAACTGCTTTGCTAAAGACTTTTGTTGTCTACAAATCATCCAGTTCGTTTTCAATGAACGTGCTTTTTTTCTCTACTTATTTACAGTAATGTTTGTTCTCTAATTGCAGTTTAAAATACTAAATCTCCAGTTGCTGGTTTCATGATAGTTTTATGTGCAAAAGGGAAGGGACAAAATCAAGGGAAAAATAATGAATGTATAAATGAAGCCGGCATCTCTCTCTTTTTTTAAAAATCCATATATTTTTAGTATGATTGGAAAGAAGATGATGTTAGAGCCATTTAAAAAAAGCAGACATTTCAATTGTTGAAAAAAATCATGGAATGATTATGTGCTATTGTATAGTGTAACCAGTATAATCGCTTGACATAACATCATTGTAATTAAAATATAATAGTAACAATTTAAAGTGTGGTGAGGTTTCCCTTTCTGGGAGCTTCATTATTCATAGGCAAATGATAAACTGTATCAATTTTAGGAAGGAGGAAATTGGGTTAATAAGTGGCAAGCTACTTGTTACTGCTTTTTCTGAGGAAAACAAAATTGAGATTTCAGAGTAACTATTAGAAATATGGTGGGCAAATGCAGTCTGGAAGTCATCAGTGTCCGAAGCTCAGAAAGGTGGGGCGGTTTTTTTGTTGGTTTGGGGTTTTTTTCTTCCACTGATGCGGATCTGGCTTCGGTTTGTCCCCCTCTTTGTTCCCGAGAAGGATATCTGTCTGCATTGCAAGATCACCATAATTTGTTAGAATTGGCAGCAGTTTGAGAATAAATAAGTTTTTGAGACAAGCGTAGTGAGAAATGTAGAGCATTTTTCCTATGCAATTTGTTTACTTCACCAGAATGTATTTCTGCAACTTTAATGAATTTCAGGAAAACTTTAAGCTTCTTGCATCACTCATAAAATTACAGAATAATTATGCATATCCCATACTAATGTAGGGAGCACCTTCTGGCAAAGGAATGTAGGACTGGTCCTCTGAATTTTGTGTGTGGGCATGGAAACATAAGTGTGAGCATGCTGCGTTATTAATTTTTAAAAAAGAGGGGGAAAAAAGGGGAGGAAGTGATTTATTTCTGCCTGAACCCCCACCCCCCACGCCCCGGAATTTGTGTCAAAAATGGATTTAAAGCTCCTGAGCTGCTGTGACCTTCTTCTAGCAGAATATATGTTAGAAAACCTGCTTGTACCTTTTTAATACATAATCTCTATCCAAAACCTGCAAGTTTAAACATCACTTAACTGACTCTGTTTTGGCAGTTTCCCAGTTTACTCTGAAGTAGGCTTTAGGGAGATTTTTTTCTTGGTGAAGACACAAATTACTTGCTCATAAAACTTTATAGTATATTGATAATCGTTTGGTTTGCAACTCCTGTAGAACTATCCAATTTCTCTCTTAATGCGCTCCAATTTCTAGCTGCGTAGGAAGACGGTTGCCACACTGTGTGTATTAACAAGCCCAGTAAACATACCTGGGTGGAAATAAAGGAGATGGTTACAGGAGCTTCATGATCTCTAATGTTTATGTTATAGCTGGCGAGTAGCCAGCCTGGTTCAGAATACTAAACGACAGCTCTTTATTTTCTGTTTACGTTGGATATTTTCCCAGCTTTGGCCTCCGAAAGAGAGTTAGAATAGAGTCCTTATTTATGGAGGTGAAATTTAGCAAAATGAAAGAGTTTTGCTGAGTGGAAACTCGCTGCCTAGCACCCCAGAAAAGTTTAGCTGGTGGGATGTATTCTCGCATCGCAAGATGCTGTGGTATCTGGGACCGTGGGACTGCACTGTCGAGATAGAAGGCAATACTAGTTGCCCGCGGCTTTTGGCAGCAGAAAAAGCTGACAAATAAGGAGCATCACAAGTGTAAACAATAGCCTTGAAGCATTTCGATAACTGCAAAGCATCAACAGCGTGTTTTTGTTATAACAAGGTAGCGAAGCGGCATACTTTGTACTTTATGTCTGGAAATGGTGTGGGTGAGGCTCATTGGCGATCGGAGGGTCACAGGGAGAGCCAGAGGTGGTTAAAGCGGTGCGCTGCGCCGGCGGCGTGCGCAGGGCCTGAAAGGACCGGGAAGCCACTTCAGAGGGTCACTTCTTATGTGCCTTAGCATATTTGACGGAGATGACTTATTTTGGTAACGCCGCTTATTCCGAGCTTTGACCCAGAATGCGGGGATTTGTAAAATGGTTCTGTAAGCTACAGCAATTTCTAGGGTTGCTCTAACTCACCCGAGAAACCCAGCTGTACAGAATTTTAAGTCATAGCACAGAATATTCTAGTACAATCATCAGAGTGTAATGAGTACTGGAACTACGTTATTTAAACAAAGACTTTCAGATGCTTTGGAAAGGGGAACTCTGTTCCATTTAAACTCAAAACCTAACTGCTGCTAATTTTAGTGGGTTTTTGCCATCAAATCCAGGAATCCTTTTTGAAAGCTGGTCAATAGCTGCTGATGCATTGGAGACCATTTATTATAATTGTAGTTCAGAAATCAGCGAGTTACTGTCCCTGCACATGTGCAGGCATGCCCACATGCAGGGAATATTAGAGCGTTCTGCAGCAATAGTTCAAAGCACAGCAGCTACGCTGTTATGCCAGATTCCCAAATTGTGGGTACTGGGATTGTGCCAGAGTGGTACTCAACTGTGATAGCTCCTGCCTTTCTCTTTGTGTGGGTGTTCACTTGAGCTGCAGGATAAGTGTCTCCATGCATGTGGTCAGCGGTAATTTTCTGCGGTACCCGGTAGCAGTTCTGGCTCCCTAGCCCGGTCTGCTTGCAGTCTCCGCTGCAGGATCATAACCAGTTTTGCAGTCTGCCTTCCTATCTCAGAAGGCTGGAGCAGGCTTGAGGCAGGATGAGGCAGGAAGCGTGAACGTGCTGAACTGGGATGTGATTATATTTTCTGGGAGAGGGAATCGGCGCGGCCCAGGCTGGAAAGACTGGGATCCTGGTGTGGGACTGAAACAAGTGAGAGCAGGATCTTGCTTTGCAGGGTAAAGATGTACAGCAAGAGGGTGGGGAAAGAGGATGGAGGCGTATTTCAGTCAGCCAGGACACATTTAAAATATGTGCTGTAGCACATATCAGCTACAGCCTGGCATTTCTAGCTTTTTCTGATTTTAGGAAGGATTCCTTATATAGATCAAGTTACATCTGTATTTATAAAAAAACAAAACCCAAATCAAATCTAGAAACATTCTGCTGGTGCCATAATGAAACAGCACAGCTTTAAGTGGTAGTTCACACTGGTGACTATTTTAGTAACGTAAACCGTAAGCACGTTGAAAGGTGTCAGAAGGGAAGATCCCTGAGTTTGGAGAGGACAGTGCAGACAGTGTCTTGTATCAAAAAATACACAGTTCTGTTCTAATTCTGCTAATTTTTTCTTAAAGAGTGTTTTATGGCTTCTGTTGATAATTTTGTGATTCTGGATTATAGAGTTTTGAAGGACAGGGGTATCTGTAAGGATGGTCTTGTCTGGGAGGCTGTGGAAGATATTCGTTAACAGCAATGACTAGATGACGTTAAGAAGCATTATATGGTCTTATATGTAGTATGCACCTTTAACAGTGGCAGGTGGTTTTTCAACTAATTGATTTTAATGGGTTGTCTTCAGATGTTTTTTAGTTTCCTGCTTTTCTGTTATTAAAGGGTTAAATGGGACCAGCCCTCAGGTGAGTCTGTGTTAAGCTATAGGATTAAACTATTGCTACCAGAATGGGGAAGGAAGAAATTCACACGTGTTTTCTTTTTAATCTGTAAAAACAATACAAACTTAAATATGCTGACTATGCTTTTCTCCCTTGCATTTTTTTAGAGTAAAGAATGTATAAGAGCTCTCCTGAGCATGTTTAATTGTGCTGACAAATCTTTAAATATGCAGCAGTTTAAATATACTGCTTTGTGAACTTTACGTACTTGCTGAATGACAAGGGTCTCATTTTTCTATGTTCACCTTTAGAAGCTGTTCTGGTTTTCTTGAAAGTGAGATATGGGTATTTCTTGTGAGCTTTAGGGATCTCTGGGATTTTTGTAGCCCTTTTTTTTTTTTTTTTTTTTTTTTAGCTGTCTGGGCTTGCTTGAGGAATTGCTAATGTTTAAATAAAAGTCAGGAAATAATTTAAAAACAGAATGATTAGAAACTTAACTGGGATGGTGGAAGTTACACAGCATGTACATAAAAATCAGCTGAATTCTCTAAGGGCAATGTAGCAAACTTGGTATGATCTCCGACTGGTACCGTCTTAAACATTTAAATGGAAGAAATAGATGTGCTGGCACATCAGTACTGGTGGTTGAAATAGGGCATGTATCGTTAGTTTCTGAGAGCTGCTGTAAATTTGTCTTTGAATAAGGCAAATCCTTGTGTTGATGTTCTCGACACATAAGGTACAGAGATCCGCCGCTTGATATGGTGAGCAAACGCGCTGAGTATTTTAAAGTACCTCTGTTAACATGGTGGGCTTATTGCCTTGCATTGTAGCAGAATTTCCTAGGTGCCCGGCTTATCAGTACTCAACTTCAAAACCTAAAAATCTACTCCAGTGTTATTTGAGTGATTTCTTTGTGGTTTTTGAAGGAGCACTTTAAAGAGCAAAGTTCTTTAACAATCGCCATTGAGCAGAAGTGGTTTAACATGAGTTGGGAGTGATTTTTCCTTTTATTAACGCCAACGTTAAACTCCTGCTATTAGTACAAGGCTGTTAAAATTTCCCAGTCGCTGAAGCCTGGAAGGCTGAGTGTGGTCACAGAGGAGAGCTAGCGAGGCTGGGATAGCAGCTGCGAATAAATCTGCAATGGTCTCCTCTTTTGAGGCAGATAGTATTAACAAACTGTGTGGTAGTGCATTCATAATGAATATTTTTACTACGATGATGTTTATGAGACGTATGTTGCATGTGCAACACCCGGGTGGGCTTTGCGGTGAGGAGCCTGGCCGGCTCCTTGAGGAGCATCTACAGCGATGGACGCTGGCATGCTTTTGTGATTTGTCCCAGCCGAGCAAAAGTTGACCATAGCATGCCTGGAGAGACTACAGGGTGGGAGAAAAACACAGGGTTTTTTTCCTTCCCCTACTGAGCTTTGTGCCCAGCTCTCCCCGCCGCGTTCCTGATCCCTCCAGAGCGGCTGGGATCACGCAGAGCCGTGGCTTTCTCAGCCTGGCCGCAGCGCGACCCTGCCTGCGTGGCCAAGGGATGCTCTGCCTTGCCGTCCCCGTGTCCGGCGGGAAGGCACCCTCGCTGCCTGGCACCTGGCGTCTTTTGGAGGATGGGAGAAGAATAAAGCAGAGAAGCAGCGCTGGAGGGACTGGGCAGCCGGAGGAGACGTGCTAGTGCGGTTCTGGAGGCCTCCCCGGCGCTACCCACGAGGGACGCAGGCTGTAGGGTGCCTGCCCTAAGCGGTGCTGCTGGCCAGCCCGAACGGGGCCATGAATAGCCTTTCCTCCACGGTGACCTGGCCTCTGAGCCTTTATAACCCTGTAAGTAGGTGCCGTGCCCAGTAACAGCGCTGCCGTGCCCAGTAACAGCGCTGCCGTGCCCAGTAACAGCGCTGCCGTGCCCAGTAACAGCGCTGCCGTGCCCGCTTCATTGGCAAGCACCTGCTTTTGTGCGAGTGTCTGGCGCAGGAGCTTCTGCTGCAGTTTGGTGTGATGCAGGGCTGCTTCTGAGACCAGGGGAGGAGGGAACTTGGCTGGCTCCTGGGAGATCCCAGGGAAACACTGAGGAGATTTGATGATTTTTATTTTTTTTTCCTTAAGCTCCCAGTGCTCCAGAAATGAATAAATTGAGTTTTTTCCTGCCTTTCCCGCCTCCCCCCACTGTAATAGATTAAAAAAGCTGGGTGCTGTGCTGTGCCATCTCCCAGGTATCAGCTCTCCATATGCTAGTGTACTCCTGGCAGGCATGGCCTAAGATTTGTAGTGAAAAGCTTTATGAAAATTTGAAATACACTGGAGTCAGAATGGTGGTTTTGTGTGTGTTTATATTACTGTATAAATATAAAAAATTCATATATATGTGTGTGTTAGACTTTGGAACTTTTATTCATTTGAATCGAGGTAGGAGTTCGTATTAGTTTACAGTTTCCTTAAAATCGAGTTAATTGCTTAAAGACCTTTAAGTTGCTGTGTTCTTTACTTGTTTTAACAATATGTCAAATACTGATGTAAGAGCTGCTGAATGTATAGGTTCTATCATCCTCCTGCTCTTTCTTCTTGTGGAGTTGGAGTTTGTGTGAGGAGGGAACTTGACAGGTAATGAAAGTGAAGATGACAGCTCCGCAAGTAAACTCTGAATTTACAGACTAAAATGTAAAGGTCTCTCGCAAGCCAGTGCCTATAGGGAAGCTGGAATTGGAGTAGCTTCTGAAAGATTAAGGAATTTAAGTACATGCTGCAAACTCTAATTTAAAGAACATAGTCTTATCTTTAACAATTTAATGAAAAGGACAGTCTTTGAAGAAGTTCAGTCCAAGAGGAGAATATTACTTGTACTTTGCTAGTCATTGGAGCTAGTGAATACTCCCTTATCCAATCTTAAAGAGGTGTGGTCCTTAGTTGTAATATTTTGTGGAAGTTGTCAAATATTTTAGGTTTGCTTTTCAGTTTTTTCACAAGGTAATCCATTATGTGCATTTCACGCTAAATAGAAGCATTTTGGCTGTGTTTTGTTCATTCAACATAATGTGGATAAGCTTTGACTGTCTGGAAGAGAAAAAAAGAAAAAAGTAACTGTGGCACATCAGGCTTATGCTAAGAGGCATCCAAAAAATGTGGATGAGACAGAAATGACCGAATTAGTTAAAAATAAGCCTTGAGGTATGACAATTAGTAACAGAAATCCAGCACTAATAAATGTTTTTTGTGCAATCATAATAATACCTGCTTTGGTTCTTTTGATGCTGTGCTTGTTGCTATAACATTTGTAAATCACAGGTTTTCCCTTTAAAACTGTGAACGAAGGTCAATGAAAACTCTGGGCAAACCATCCGTTTTCAACTATTTTATTGATATACCTGTTGACCTCTGGGAAAACGTTGGGCTAGCACAGTGATCTTCAGACGCAGAGATCGGGAAGTCGCTATGTAAATGGAGAGTGGGAGACAGGCAAATAATTACAGCACGATGCCCTGTCTTTCTTCTTGACTTTGGCTTTATGATTTAGCATTGCTAATTACTTTCAGCTCTATTCAGACATCGCATTTGTTAAGATGGTGCCAAAAGTTTGTAAAGAAGTGACAGAAGAGCCAGAAAAACACCCTCTTTCACCTTCCAAACCTCCCTGCTCAATGGCAAGGGTGGGTGGTGGTGTCCTTTCCCCTCCTCAGTTTTATTGCTGTGGGCAGGAGAGGATGAACACAACAGATTGGATGGCTGTGGAGAGCCATCAGTTTAAGATACAGAGTTACTTCGGTACTTGATCCGCTGGCGCTGGGGGACAGAGGTTTTGGCAAAGCAAGCTAGGGATGAAGCCTCCATCGTCTTCTCCATGACTCTCTTTGTTCTCCCTGGCTGTGAGTTCGACTCCCTCGTTGCGTGTGTCCATCCATCCTCTGGTCGTCTTCTGCTTCAACGGTGGGAGCGGAGGAGCAGGGCTTGGGGCTTCATTGTGTGTTTTTGTTTTCCAAAATCTGCTAGAGTAAATGGAATTTAGCAAGGAGCACAGTGAAGGTACAAACAAGGCGTAGACAAGTAGTCACAAGGACTGAGGCCTGCCTCTTGAGTATGCTGCTTCTCTTAAAAAAAACAAAACAAAACAAAAAAACCAACCCCCCAAAAAGGGGCGGGGGGGGGGTC
>JAOBAS010000020.1:23426121-23441421 GCA_025311575.1 Elanoides forficatus
AAAATTCCTGCATTGCATACCATCATCCAGGTTATTCTAAAAAAGCAGATTATCAGTAAACCTTTTTAGATTACAACTCTCAGAATTCAGGGAATTTGTACAGTATGGTTTTGGGGTATGCGAATATCCAGATGCAGAGCTGAAAGCAGTGAAATAGAATATAGAATATACACAGAAATAGAATATAGAATCAAAAATACTGGTTGGGAGGGATCTCATGAGCTGTTGAAGCCACTACAAAGGCACAGCCTGTTCCTCCATCACTTTTCAATTACAGAGCACTAGTGTCAGCTGTTAAAGTTTGTCATATAGAGAGTTCTGGGATGAAATTTTTTTAATGCTTGCTTGCTTTACATCGCTGGTTGAATATTTCAGGAAAGTAAAAAAAAAAAAAAATTGTTCAATGAATTCAGAGGCAAAAAGGGAGCGAGAGAAATGTAGCTTTTGAAAAGGTTACACAAACAGAGTGAATGTAAGGCAATGAATCAACATTTTACAGGGTTATATAGACAGCCTTATTTCTGCTATTTGCTGACTGTTGCAAGCTTGACATAGTAGTTATGTCTTTCTACATCTTTGGGTGTATATATGTATAATCAAAGTGCATAGTGGGGGTATTTAGGACGACTGTGGTGAAATCATACATGTGATTCCCTTCATGATTTTCTTTAAACTGCCCTTAGTTTTTTCACAGAATGTTACTAACAGGAAGATTTTTCTGCCAATCCATTTAATGGTTTGTCGTGGTTTAACCTGGCGGGCAGCTAAACACCATGCAGCTGTTCTCTCGCTCCCCCTGCCCCCTGCAGTGGGAAGGGGGAGAGGATTAAAAAAAAAAAAAAAAAAAAAGTAAAATTTGTGGGTTGAGATAAAGACAGTTTAGTAAGACAGAAAAGGAAGGGAAAATAATAGTGATAAAAGAATTAGAATATACAAAACAAGTGATGCACAATGCAATTGCTCACCACCCGCCGACCGATGCCCAGCCAGTTCCTGAGCAGCAGCCCCCGGCCAGCTTTTCCTCTAGTTTATATGCTGAGCGTGACGGTATATGGTATAGAATATCCCTTTGGTCGGTTGGGGTCAGCTGTCCTGGCTGTATCTCCTCACGACTTCTTGTGCCCCCCAAGCCTACTCGCTGGCAGGGCAGTATGAGAAGCTGAAGAGTCCTTGACCACTGCATAGCAACAACTAAAACATCGATACGTTATCAACATTATTCTCATCACAAATCCAAAACACAGTACTATACCAACTATTGGGAAGAAAATTGACTATATCCCAGCCGAAACCAGGACATGGTTACAAGTGATGAGATGTTTCCAGTAGAAAAGAGTTGAACTAAGCATCTTTCTCCCATTTTCTGTTTTGAAGGGATTTGTCTTATAACAATATAAAGGACCTCCCAAGTTTTAAGGGCTGCCAGTCCTTGGAAGAAATGTAAGTAGAAATACATGTTGTTTATTATCTCCTTAGTATGCCGAGTCTCTAGAAACTTTCTTGCTTCATGTTTGATCATAAGTTTCTAAGATTCAGGACAGAGAGAGATAATATGACAGTCTCATGTGAGGAGTGTGCTGGACAGAGAATTCAACCACTTGTGTTTTCCTGAATTAGCTAAAGTTTAATTGTTCCTCTGGTGCAAAAAAGAATGAAGGGCACCTTAATCCTGCATTTCGTAGTAGTACTGCTATACGCGTAAATGGAATGAGCACTTATGTGGTTTCCTTCCTGCCTCTTACCTCTTCCACTCTTCAGTTCCCTCCAACCATCAGCCTATGCTTGTGTAAAATGTTTTTTCCTCTAGTCCCTGTAATACACATTCAAAACCCGTCTTTGCTTTTCCTTACTTCACTGCTTTAAAGCTTCTTAAGCTTAATTTCCAGACCCTACGCAATTTTTCCGCCTGCATATGTTCCTACTTCTCCTTCTACCCCTGCTGCACTCAAGCTTCTTTCCCCTTCACCTGAGTGGGGCTAATAGACTTCTCACAGGCCTTTGCTGTTACACTCTTGACGTCTTCAGGCTCGTTGTACACGTGGTTCATTGTAAAGGCAGCTAGTGAACTGGAAGTACAATTTGCCCATTAGGTCCTGAGGCGTTACTCGACATTTTCCTTAGATAAATCTGTATTTTGAGAAATGAAAGTGCACTCAGGGTTAGAATATGCCTGAAGACTCCCTGCAGAATGAAGTAGATTTGTTTTAAATTTCAGCGTGACCCCTCAAAGTTCACAGAGTGTTACTTTTAGCTTGGAAATAATTAGGTTTAGCTTGGAAATAATTAGTCCACTCTTAACAGTCTCTTCTAAATTAAGTGATTGTGAATTGGGATTGGGCAGAGGTGCCATGAAGAGCTTCATGGTTGTCTTAACATGACTAATGCAAAATACTTGAACAGTTTGCCTACAAGGGGAAACAAGAAAAATCTTGCCGTTGGTAAGGCTAAATCTGTGTATTAGCAGGCACCGAGCTACCCCTTGGTTCGAAGTCTGCCCAGTTAGCCAATAAAGTTCTGTTTCTACTTCTCCACTTTGCAGTTCCTTACAGCATAATCAAATCCACGAAGTCAAAGAGGATACCTTTCAAGGACTGTCCTCCCTTCGTATCCTGTAAGTGCACATAGCTGCATGCTGGGTAAAACAAGATAATGTTTTTGATTCCCATGTAAACTGATGTCAGAGTTTGGTGTTACAAATCTGGTTGATGGCAAAAGGCCAGGTATGCTGGATCTGAAGGTGAAGCAAACCATGTTACGAGAGATACTAGCAGCAGCCAGTTTCAGTCCCATGCTTTCCATTCTCCATTTTGTTTTTCTAGCCTATATTTTTTTATATATATATGTATGTATGGAGATTAAAAAAGGAGATTTTTTTTTTTGGTAGTCTACTATTTTGCATTGTATTTTTACTATATTATCCCATTATATAGTATTTATTGGAGAGATCCTGTCTGTTTTCCTCAGGAGGAGCAGACAAGTAAACAAAATTATCCCTTCCCCTTACATCTCTAGCTATATGAAAGTTATATAGGAACACTGAAATTATCAGAAAAAAAAAAAAATCCACATAATACAGGTCATGGTGGTCCAGTGGGAGCTGGATCTGGATTTTGAAATCCAGCAAAGCGGGTGGCCTTCTGCTTGTTCTTCTGTTGTCTTCCCCCAGCCCTGCCGACGTGCCCTGCCGAAGGCGCAGTTGTCGCTGAAGGGATCGTCCTGGCACCTTCAGCCTGGCCGGGGAGGGTGGCAGAGCCAGGCTCTACCTTGGGAGTGCAGGCCGAGCTGCTAGTGCCAGGAAGGGAGGGAAAGGGGGCAGGAATGGGAGATGGGTTCTGCTTCGGGGATGAGGTGAAGCAGGATGCAGCTGCCTTCCCAAGGGATTTGGCTGCTGCTGCACCTGGCTGACTGGGGAGAGAGGGGAAATGAGAGGGTTGTTCAGCTTTGCTGACAAAGGCATAATTTATTTGTCACCTTGGCTTTTTTCTCGGTACAGTAGCTGTTACAAAGTTTTGATAAATTGCTAAAATAATCTCATTTGGCGTTCATTGCGGCAAAGTTTTGATAAATTGCTAAAATAATCTCATTTGGCGTTCATTGCAGCGACCTCAGTAGAAATCGGATCCATCAGATCCACAAGGAAGCTTTCACCACTGTTGGAGCTATTGTTAACCTGTAAGTAGGCTATTCTGTGCAGCGACCTCCTCTCTCTATCGTTAAACTTCTGAAATAGTAAATATTTTTAGCTTAAAATTAATACGTGCCCGTCGTGTTTCATCTCTGTGAATCATGAAACCTCTCGCTAGCTGAATATATGCAGGGCACGCTTCTTTAAAGTGCCTGCTGCACTGACAGGCATTTGCCAGACCACAACCTCAATATGACACTTTAAAAAGCCTTCCTACTTGAATGAAATGTATGCTGTAGGATCTTCAAACGTACTTTGTTGTAACGCTGTCTTAATATTCATATTTCAGAGACCTAAGTTTCAATGACCTCACTTCAGTTCCAACTGAAGGATTGGGTGGACTGAACCAGCTTAAACTTGCAGGCAATTCCGAGTTGAAAGAAGCTTTGGCAGCAAAGAACCTTGCAAAGCTCCGGTACGTTAGTAAATGACACCAGAGAGTGCCTCGCTTATTTTGACAGTAACAAGCAATGTGACAATAAATGAAGCCAGTTTAGATGATACTCATGACAAATGGTCAGGCCCTTTGCCGAGTCCTGTAGTGCCTTAATGTTGGCATATATGAAAGGGCATCTGACTATTCTGGTATAGAAGCCATTGGCAGACAATTTTCCTGGAACCTTTTGTATTTTTCCCGCACCGCTTTTCAGGAGGATACCATATGACTTTGGAGTAGTGGTTTGGGTGGATTCCATTTGTCATTGAACTGAGCACATCTGTCATTCAGAGTGTGGAAAACGGGAGCAGATGCACAGGTGTCTGATTCCATAATCACCATGCTTTATACATACGCTGTTTATTCTTGGGGGCAAATAATAAAAGAGTAACAGTAATCTTTCAAATGGAAACCTCATACTGATTTCAGTGAGAGGTGGATCAAACAGTGATTAACTGCTTTGCGTTTTCAAAGATCCTTCTGCACCTTAGGAAGAAGCAGTTAAAAATTGTTTCCCATAGTGTCCGATGGAAAAAATGGAGATGAAGATACTGTTAATTTGTTGTAAGGCCAGCAAATGAATCCGTGTCACTTTTAGAATCAGGCTTCAGCAGTCCTGCGGAGACAGCAGATCCGTTTTTAGGTTTTGATATGTGTTTGAGAACTAACGTATTGTGGGATCCTTTAGGCTGATGTTCCTCCCAAATGTTTACCAGAACAGAATTCAGGAACAATACTGCACATAGTTGATATTGTAGCCTTGAGTCAGAAAAATTAGCTTCTGGTCTGCTATTATCTCATTGTTTATGTGAACTTTTAAAAACCCTCTATGTAGCTGTACTTCTTCTCTACCAGGATTAATGGTAAGTACCGTTTCTGTCAAACACACACAAAAAAATAGGGGGAGGAATCTCATTTCAGGGCCACAAAATGAAGTGAGAAGAGAAGATGTAATTTTTAACATTGTGGTCATTTGGGAATTAACCTTCTTAAAAAACAGTTACTCTTTAATTAATTTGCTTAATTAGCTTTTAGTTTAATTTGTACAGCAACACCACAAACATTGATCAGAATTTGATTTGTATGTGGAGTAGAATGAGTAGTAGAGAGCTAAACATCACAGAATTTTCTTTGTACCTGTTGCAGCAGATGAGACTTGGTTGCATCACCTATCTTTTATCTCATTGCAAAAGTTCGTCAGAAATGGTTACAACTGATCCAATTTGAAATAGTTTACTGTTAACAGCCACAACCAAAAGAAGCTTCAGTTTTAACACTGAAGTGTGCCACTGAAATATTTTTTAATAGATGGTAATCTTAACTTTGGTTACAACGGGTAACGCTCTTTGTTGTTCTGCCTGTATTTCAGGTCGCTCTCTGTACCATATGCTTACCAGTGCTGTGCATTTTGGGGTTGTGATTCTTATTTAAACTCTAATGCTGAAGATTCCAGTCACCAAGATCAAGGTGCCTTGATGGATCGTGAGAAGGGTAAGTGTTTCATTGTACTAAACTTGGCAGTATTATTTTGGGCCAGACTAGGCTGAATAACGGTGTATGTTGTCTTTGAATAAGGAAATTTGGAAAAATGTAAATCTTTATAGGGACAAAAAAGCTGTCTCTGAAAGTGCTTAGCAGTTGCTTACAGATCGGCAGTGCCATGTTCCTTCTAGATGTGTGAAATGGATTTATCTGAGAGTGTAAGATTTGCCTGTTTTTTAATAATAAAAAAAAATAATGCATTTTTTAAAAAAATCTAAACTGCCAGCATTGTTTCTGTCATTTTCTGCTCTGGCAGAAATGGTTCTCAGTATTTCAACCTTCCTGTTCAGAAAGGGCTTATCCTTCCACTGTCTACATCAAGGCCTATAGATCTTTCCCTGGTGATGAAAGATGTTGCTGCTTTGTTAGAAAGCATGCTGAGTAGCTGGGACAGGCAGTAGTAATTCAAACTGCTGCAGTGATTTCCGCGCTGAGCGTTTGACCTTATGTAGCAAACTGGAACAGCTCCACTTGTTAAAGCTTGAACGTTGGTGAAGTGTTAGGCCTTTGATCTTTCAAAGGACTATTTCCATCCTAGGCAGCTTCACTGCATTTCACTTTTTTTTTTTTTTTTCTTCCTACAACTAACCTGTTTTTCATTTTTTTGCTTGGATACAGCTGATGCAGATGTTCTAAGAAATGAGGAAAATGAGGAACTGGGACAGACTATTATTCACTGTACACCAGCAACAGGTAAATCTTATAATGTGCTTTAGCCACTTTGTGAACTTCAGGCATGGTGTTATGCAAATAGCTGTCTGCAGAATTACATGTTTCATTCCTCGTAGTCATTCTGTACACAGAAGATTAAATTCTACAATGCCTGGGTGAAACTTCATTTGATGTCAGTGTTGGTTTGGATGAGCAATCACAAAGATTTGGCTCAGCTTTAGACACATAGCACTGCATTGGAGAACTATGCTAGGAGAAAACCAGAAGTTTCGTTCCATAAGCAGAACAGTCAAGACTGTAATACTTATATTTGGAGCCTGCTGTGTTTAATGCACTGCCCCTTAATTCTGCATGACTCTTGCCAAAGAGATGTCTGTGGAGCAGACTGTATGAATGCTCATCTGTTTCAGTGAGAAGTCAGCCTGTGCCTTAAAAGCTTTACTCAAATTGCTGTCATTGGTGGTTTTAACTAAGCTTGATGTCTTTGCAGAAGAGAGGGGGAGGAACGCTTCTGTGATCTGTTCCCCAGCCATGCTATAGCTGCATTAACTGACAGCGGAGTGCTATTACAAGTAGCTGGGGCAGGCAGTAGCATCTTGAACTGCTACAGATATTTGTCCAATGAGTAGTCTTATTGGCATACCAGAACTGCTCCAGTTCAAGCTTGAACAGTCCAGGAGTGCTGAAAATCTTCGATCTTGCAAACAAATATTTTCATTCTAGGCAGCTTCGTTGCTGCCCTTCTGCTTGTCTTCCTCGAACTGCAAATTTCCACATGTGGTTCCACTCAGCTCCTAAAGCGCTTGCTGTGGTGCCTCCTGCTTCCTTGCCTTTGCCATGGGCTCTCCGGAGGATTCCTTCTATACGTCTTGTACCCTCCTGTTTGCATAAACAGGAATACATAGATGGGGGGAACTGTATGCTTCCAGTGAAGTTACTTCTGGATGAGCAGGGGTTTTCCAAGTCTTGTTTCATTCTCTTCTCCTAAACTGGTATTTTACATCCATTATGAAAATCTGTTCAGTGTTTGTCTTTTGGGCTAGCTCCAGTTTTAGTATACAGAATATCACAAGGTTTCTTGATCACAGCCCAAAAAAATTGTGGTCAGAAAGTCAAATACATTATTAATGTAACTGTATGTGATCTGAGAATTAATTTGACCAAGGCTACTTATTTGCTTTTGATCTCCTGTTCACAGAATGAGAATTCAGATGGTGTGTTACATGGGTTAAATCTTTAAAGCCTTTAGCTCTCTTTTTTTTGCCCATGCCAGAGATGCTGTAGCTCCAAAAGGGAAGGAAGAGCTTGTTTTACAAGTTCACGATTTGCCTTGTTTTTCACCAGTCCCTCCCATACTAACAACTTGTTTTCTATGCCATGCTGTCGTCTGGTCATAAGTAGGACACTCCACCCACCGTGTAAGTTGTGAATCATTGTTCATCTCGTAGATCCACTTCCCATTTTGCCTAATGGCAGGAGTGGATTGCTGAACAGTGCCACTCAAGTAGCATAACACTGAAAGCTGTGAAACTCATCCTTCCGAGCATGAACTTCCCCCGGTGGGCTGGGATTATTAGCGAGAGAGGAGGGTAACTTTTAGCTCTAAGGATAGTTAGACCTGGGGAGAAAGACAAGGGAGGAAAGTGTGGTGGGGTTTGTTTGCCTGAAGATACCTCACTGTACAACTACTAGAAAACAGACTTCAAATCGATTTTGGAAGCACAGCATCGGCATTTTTAAATTTCCTAAGCAGGAAGTTGGTTTTATTTTTAAGTAGACTCAGTTTAGCAGCTATTGTTGCATCATGGGAATGTGCTGTAAAAATAGTTATTCTGGTGAGAATGTCTTACTCGGGAATACCTGCAAAAAAAGGGATTTTAATGCTGATTTTACTGGTCTGATAATCCAGATAGCACCATTATTCCCTGCCCAGAAATGAAGCTTGCTCGTTTAAGCGAAAAGATTCTTTTTTGACTTGTCAGTTCGGTAATTTCTGTACGTGGCTTTAGGCCTTGGGAGACTTTTGCACTGACATTTAATCGTTCTCTGCAGTTGCTGCAGCCCACATTAGTGATGGGTTGTACTTACCTTTCACCTGCCTGAAGGGAAGGCATGAGCTGCGCAGAGCCAGGAGTCGCTGGCTGAATCCGGCTCAGAAGCTCCAGCCCGAGGTTGCAGCACAGTTTGGCATTTTTCTCCTCTGCCTCCAGCTCCCAGTGTGCCCAACTGCAGGGAGAGATCCCCAGCTATTGTGCTTTGGACAATTAGCTGTGCTTAATGGGGATGTAGGAGAGGTTAAACTCTTCTAATTGTTACTTAAAATCAGTAGGATTTCCCTATGGAATAAATAGCAATTAGAAGGATTAGAAGGGTAAGCAGTAGTAGTGACCTTTTTTCCTTGTCTTGCCTCATATTATTTTGCTTGTTGGAGGTTTTTTATTATTTAAGCTTTTTTAAGTGGCAAAAGAAGAAGAAAAAAAATAATTTTCCATATATGACTTTCCAAGCTCACAGTGCCTTTCAGTGACGGGCGGGGGGTGGTGGTGGTGGTGGTGGTTTGTGGTGAATTCCTGTCCCTGTTAAAGCTGATTAAATTGAATTTGTCGGCTGTTTTACAGATATTTCCTTGTGACCAAAAGTTACTCCAGAAGGCATGGTTGTGAATCATTTTTTGAGAGAACATGTTGGTTCTAAAAAATTCTTTCCCCCGCGTGCTTTTATTTTGTTAACAATTTTTTTAATGAAGTATGAAATCTAATAAAAAGTATTTAGGTGGCACTAATAAAAGCTATTTTGAGTAGCTAAAAGGTAATTAAGTTTGTTTAGCTAGCTTGTTTATACAAAGTATTCTCAAGTGACCATTCATTGCAGTAATTATTATTTCAGGCATAATTAATTAGTAAATAGCTTCAGCAGAATAGTTTACTTTTAACTGACCTATTTAGCAATTCAGCTGTGTACTCTATTCATGAATTAATGAGTTCTCTTGTAATACCTTTTGAAAATCTTGCTTATTCAGGCACGATTTTTTTTCCTAAATTGGTTTTCCTTCTGTTCTTGTTTTTTTTCTTCTAGGTGCTTTTAAGCCTTGTGAATATTTATTGGGCAGCTGGATGATTCGACTTACTGTCTGGTTTATTTTTTTGGTTGCTTTGTTCTTCAACCTGCTTGTCATGTTAACAATATTTGCATCCTGTACTCCATTGCCGTCTTCCAAACTGTTTATAGGCCTGATTTCTGTCTCTAACTTATTTATGGGAGTCTATACTGGTATTTTAACTTTCTTGGATGCTGTCTCTTGGGGAAGATTTGCTGAATTTGGCATATGGTGGGAAACTGGCAGTGGTTGCAGAGTTGCTGGGTTTCTTGCGGTCTTTTCGTCAGAAAGTGCCATTTTTTTCCTGATGTTGGCAGCTGTTGAACGGAGCTTCTCTGCGAAGGAGATCATTAAAAAGGGGAAAAGCAATCGCCAAAAACAATTTCAAATTGCGGCAGTTTTTGCTTTCCTGTGTGCTGTGGTAGCGGGATGCTTACCACTTTTTTATAAAGCGGAGTACTCGGCATCACCCCTTTGCTTGCCCTTCCCCACTGGAGAAACACCGTCGTTAGGTTTCACAGTGACTTTAGTGCTCCTGAATTCATTAGCATTTTTGCTAATGGCTATTATCTACACTAAACTGTATTGCAACTTGGAAAAAGAGGACCTCTCCGAAAACTCGCAGTCCAGCATGATTAAGCATGTCGCTTGGCTGATCTTCACGAACTGCATCTTTTTCTGCCCTGTTGCGTTTTTCTCATTTGCACCATTGATCACTGCGATCTCCATCAGCCCTGAAATCATGAAGTCTGTTACTTTGATATTTTTCCCATTACCTGCTTGCCTGAATCCAGTTCTGTACGTGTTCTTCAACCCAAAGTTCAAGGAAGACTGGAAGTTGCTCCGGCGCCACATGACCAGGAAGAACGGAGCGGTAGCAATCGCCGTCAACGCTCAAGGGGGCTGCGTGGCGCAGGATTTTTACTACGACTGTGGCGTGTACACCCATTTGCAGGGTAACATCGCCGTGTGTGAATGTTGCGAATCGCTCCTTTTATCCAAGCCCGTGCCCTGTAAACATTTAATAAAATCACACAGCTGCCCCGCGCTGGCAGTGGTGCCTTGTCAAAGGCCGGATGGCTACTGGTCGGACTGCGGCACCCAGTCAGCCCACTCCGACTACGCGGACGAGGACGACTCCTTCGTGTCGGACAGCTCAGACCAAGTGCAGGCCTGCGGCCGTGCGTGTTTCTACCAAAGCCGAGGATTCCCTTTGGTTCGTTACGCCTACAACATACCGAGAATTAAAGACTGAAAAGGCTTTATGCCATCAGCTGTTCCAATAAAGAGGTATAATGCTTCGTAGACTGTTGCCTGTTTCGACCTTTCGAGCAGGAAGCACTTTTGTAATCGTCATTTAGTGTCATTTGTAAAGAAGGGAAGCGGGCAGTAACTTCTTGAGCCATACATTTAAAAATAATTAAACAAATAAATCAATTGCCCTGACTGTAAATAATTGGTAAACCAAATTTGTTACCCAATATTTTTACTCTTTNNNCGCAATACTGGTTTCTTTTGTACGGTTTTTTATGTGCTAGTGGCATGTTTCCATGTTGTACTCCAGTTGTACTTTACTTCTGCTGTTGGCAAGGTAAGTTCTGTTGATTTTTTTTTTTTTTTCTGCCAAAGCACAATATAAAGGACAGCTGTTTAATATTAAAGAAATTATTTTTAAATGTGACTTTTATATAATTAAGCAAAAAAATCTCTTGCTAGCTTTGTGTAGTGTATTCAGCATTGAATCTCAGGATGAATTTTACTGCAGGGCCAAAAAAGGGATTAATTCTCCCATACATAACTGTGACAGCAATATAGGAATACCATGTTTGTTTTGTATTTCAAGCCAACGTTCAATTTTTAAAAAAAGGTCGTGTTACGATAAAGCACTTGTAATCTACACTATCTGTAGACTATGAAATAAGCGTAGTAAGAGCTGTCAGGATTAATAGGGTTGAACACATTTTTCAGTGATGATGCATTACTTCAGGTGAACCACAGCAACTTTCTTCAGTATTATGCGGTCGGGTCACACTGTTGGAAGGACTATCGATGCATCGGTGGGTGTTAGCAGTGCTGTCAACGTATACAGCTCCTGTCTTTGCAGAGAGACTGGGGAATACTCTGCAGCCTGTTGAATGTTGCAGCACCCCAATAGTATCTACGAACAGACTTGAGATTTTTAGCAAATAGAGGGAAAAAGGAAAGCAATTATGCAATAAAAGAAAAGCAGTTTTGCCAATTATTTTGCTGAGAGTGAAGTACACTGTGCAAAGTCACTGATTTTCATGTAAATCAGTGTACTATTTTAAAACCATTCAAGTCCTGCGACCCAAATGATTTAAGTACAATTAGTGATCCATTTATCTACATTTAGTTTGAAATCTGATCGATATAAAGTTATGAATGCATGGTTAAGTAATTATATATGTTTCTTGAGCAAAACACTAGATCAAGAGCAAATCCACTGCCATCCCAGTTACTCTGGAGACATTCTCATTAAGATTTAAAGCTAGATTGCTGTTTTAAGAATTAAACTGTATATACTGTTCATACAATGAATTTTTATCTTTGTATTGTAAATTATTTGATAGAACACATGATGGGAAATGTGGCTTCAGTTCATTTTGTTAATTAAAGCTACCTCCTAAACAATAGTGGCTGCCAGTAGCAGAATGTTTAAAATGTGGTTTATATACTTTTTGCATTGTAAATAGACATGGTTGTATATTGTCACTGTAATAAAAACAGAATCCTTGTATATCAAAATCATGTAGTTTGTACAAAGTATGGGAGGATTATTTACTGTATGCTGTTAATTTTGTAAGCCAAAATATTCACATGTAAAAACGAAAGAGAAGAAAACCAACCCAGAGTTGTTAATTCTTATATTTACACTCATGAATATTACATCTGCAATTAGCATGGAATGTTACACTGCAAGCAAATAAAGGGTACATGACTATTGATTGTTATTTATCTCTGCTTTTCAAAAGTTAAGGCTGAAAATGGTGCACATGTGAAATTATTGAGCATAAATAACGTGTCATTTGCTCTCCACTGCGTGTGGCGAGAGTTTCAGGAAAGAATTGCCAGCAAAGTAAGAAAGTTGCCGATTCGCAAGTGGATTTATGATCTCAGACTAATGCTGACTCTTGGCATGCAAAAGGTTAAAACCTTCAGAGAAGTGTTTGCCCTCTTAGAAAGCAATCTCTTTAGTAAAGACATTACTGCATATTGTATTTGAGTTGAAATGTTTTTAGTATGGCTTGGAAAAATCATACATATGATGGTTTTGTTTTTGATACTGTTTCCATGCTGAGAGTTGGGGGGGCGGTTAGCCATAGTTTTGTAAGAGTCCCAGTCTGTTCCACACTCTCTCTGTTGGCCAACCCGTCGCAGGTAACGAGCATACTTCTAACAAGAATGCTTCTCAAAAAGGACAATACATGTCAGGTGCCATTTCATAATCGGTAGGGAAGGAAATCCAACTGTCAATTTCAAACAATGTTCTTGAGTATGGATTTATTTCTTCTGTTTTTCAAATGAGTTTTCGCTGAAATGCTATTAAAATGGTCAAATGCGATCCATTTGGAGTTAGTGTTTTAATTTATACATCAATGTGGTTTTGATTTAATGCAGTCATCCCAGTGTCTTCCAACACGCACAGGTTTTATCTGCTGGTACAGGTGAAAGAATACAGGCACTGGCTACTAACATCAGCCTGTCGAGAAGCAGTGCTGCAAAACTTGCCTGTCTCAACATCGCCACGTGCCCGACCCCTTTGGATGATCGCGTAGGGAGAACCCAGAGAAACCAGGTACTTAATGCCTCTTTGTCGTGTCTTTGCTGGACCAGCTGGTCTCAGTAGCAGGGCACAACGTTCAGATGTTCACAGCCGCAATAGAAAGGGATCCACTGGGAACTCGCTGCCTCTCCTCCGCACTCCAAAAGCGGTATCAAATATGTGGAGACAACTTGCCTTAAAGGTGTGCTGTTTTAACGATGCGTGCCCTTTTTCGGTTACCTCTGTAGAAGCGGCTCTCAGAGCTCTTATCCGGGCAGCCAACTCCTCAGTGAGGCAAAGCTTCCTGATTTCGGTTTTGATACTCAAATGACTGAAACTTCACAAGTTGCAACTCTTCCGGGGTGTCCGCAGGAAAGAAATCCTCTGATTGAGCTAGCTGAAACTGTTCTTACGGTGACGATGTCACATCCCTTGCTTCTGAACCCTTCTGAACAGCTGTTGTTCTGAGCTCCAGCGCTGGATTTAGCAGGCAGAAAGAATTTGCTCTTGGCTTTAAATAAAGGAAAACTTATGGCAAGGAGAACGTTTGTTTGTTTGTTTTCCTTCCTTATTTTCTGCTGTTGTGAGGAAGCAGCTTTCTACAGGGAGACAGTTGCAAATAAGATTGCCAAAGTTGTTGCTAAGGTACTCCCTACCTTTCCCTCCATTGAGAGTAATTTCTTATGGACAGCTATTAGCCTGCCCTGTGGCAGTGTGCTGGTGAGATCTCTTAATTCAAAATGGAGCCTTTTTATTCTCTTACAAAAATAATGCATCTACTTAAGCAACTTTTTGGTCTAGATCCCTTTTGCCCTTTTTCATTTCTTTCCAGTAGCATTTCCTGTGTTTAATCATAAATTTACTCAGAAATTTCAAAGTTATGTGAAGATACTTTTCTCTAATAATTCTTTTGACCTTGATTACTATTTTTAAGCCTTCAGTTTTAATTTACAGGGTAATATTTTTAATTAAAAGCACAGTGCAGAGTTTGTTTCATACGTACTCTCAATTTAATAATTTTTAATTACGTAGATGCTTTTGATCTTTTACTGCTAGCATAAGTTTATTTTTAGCAAGAGATTTTTTTAATATTACCTTTTACGTATCGTACAGTACAATCTGACAGATTTACACTTAGCACTAGAGTTCAGCTGAAGCTAATTCAGTAAATAAGGAAATTAATTAAATCTGAAATGGGATAATACATCACAAACTACTGTTTTCTTTACTGTTGCATACTGTAAGAACTTGGAGGGTGAATGGACACATCATATGTTGCATTCATGGCACTATGCTACTATAAAATGTCATCATTTAGGTTTTACCTAAGAAATGCTAGTTAATGGTCACTGTGGCGTTTACTATAGGGAAATTACTTAGATTTGAGGATAACAAAATACCAAGTGTCTCACTGGTTTCTGGTAACAAAAGTATAATCTGTAAGTGTCTTTTGAAAACTTCAGCCTGAAAATGAATGACTAAATATGTTATTAACTGCAGCTTTAAAAGGGATAAAGACTTTGTGCAGAAGCATAAACTAGCTGAACAAGCAAAGGCTGTTCAAAAGCAGCAGGGCTGTGATCTCCAACTAACGTGCAACAACTGAGTTGAGGAGATCCGGCTATTGATTAAAAAAGATGGGATTTAAATATAACTGTGTTTCATAGAGTTCTTGCACATTCCCCTAACCAAGAGAGAAATTCTCACCTTCTCGAGGCCACGCTCCTTGAAAGCAGATGGCTCCACATCTGTGGTCAGCAGAATCTGGACTGGGACCAGCAATGGGTACAGTGTATTGCACAGATGAAAATACGCCATCCCTGAAGGGAAACCTGAAGCAATCCAAGACCTCTCGGATTTCACAGCCTCTGGTCAAGCAGAACTACATGCGTAGGCACAAAAATAGCCAGTAGAAGAGTATCAGCAGTGCTCGTTCAGCTCTGACACCGAGTGTGGAGCCAAGTAGCTTGCTTTCTCGCTCCTGTGCCTGCTGCACCATTTTTCCCTTGTCCTGGTTTCAGCTGGGATAGAGTTAATTTTCTTTCTAGTAGCTGGTATAGTGTTATGTCTTGGATTCAGTATGA
>JAOBAS010000020.1:23447329-23465172 GCA_025311575.1 Elanoides forficatus
GCCATCACCGTGTCCCCCCCGTCCCCCCCAGCTTGAGGAGCCGGGCTCCCGAACTCAGCTCCCTCCGCTTGAGGCCTTTGTTGGGGATGGAAGGTTATTTTGCAGAAGTATGGATTTGTTTGCAGAGATAAGCGCTTTAGGTACTTCGGTCCCTTTTTAGGATGTCTTGGGAAGTCGCAGGGTACGGCCGTCTTTTCCGTGGGCAGTTGAGCGTCGTCGTGGGTTTGTAAAATATCTATAAACTGTTGAAGTGAGCCTCGGGGTCTTTGCGAGTTAAAAAGGTACAGCCGTGCCTGTCATCCTTTTAAATGTTCTTAGAGACTAAAGGGCTATTTTGCCTAGCGTCCGTAGCTATATCCAGAGTCAGTTTCATGTGTATGCATTGCACAGTTCTTGTTCCTGTGGCTTGACTTCATTCCCTTTTAATTATATGTAAACTTAATGTGTCTTCTTCCCCTCCGGATCTTCTCTGCCTGACAGGAAAATAAATAATCCCTATTCCTCCCTTTAAAATAGAAGGGGGAGGAGCAGGGAGTGCCTGGAATACAACCTCTGCAATGGAAACTTCGCAGATCTGTGCAGTAACTCATGGTGGATGTAATGAGCGAGACTGAACTGAGCTAAAAGTGCCAGTGGGGTAAGGGGAGGACAGCCAAGCTTCCCGGGAGCGCAGGGTTCCGGTGTGGTTCTCAAACTCCCATGGAGAGCAATGCACACCTCCCAGATGGACTGAAGGAGTATGGGCCACACTGAACTTTTCTTGCAAGTGTTTCTTGAAAAAGGTGCTAAAAGTCCAGGGAAAGTGGTGAAACGTAGCCAGAAATAGAAGCTTCAGAATGAAAAGGATATTAGCATGTTTATGGTCCCTCCTGTTTCCGGTTTTCTGTTGCATCTCCTTTTACTCCTTCCCAATAAGCAATTTTGTTCACGTACCTTGAAGTTCTGTAGCACTTGGTTAAAACTGCTACATGGCTTTGCAGCTGGAGATGCTGCTTGAAACAGCTGTCAATTTTGGGGCCTGTTAATGCAGTATTTCCTGGTGGTGGTAAGATGGAACTGCAGATGACCTCTGTTAGGGCCTGAGTTGGAACAGTCTCATGAAACTCTGCAAGCACAATATATACTTCACTCGTGCAGACGCTGCATCTGAGTAATACTGCTGCTGTGTTGTAATAAGTGTCTCCCGAATGTTCATATAGCAGCTTCCGTGTATAACTGCCAAGATGTCAAAATTATAATAATAAAAAATACTTCTTTTTACACAGCCACTACTCTCAACATATACACATGCTCTCTCAAAGAGTCTTTTTGTTGTTGTTGTCCTCTTAAAACTACACAAAATTAGCCCAAGGCAGACATTTAATCTGGGAAATGCAATATTTGCAAAAGAGAAGGGCTGAAAAGAAGGCCTTGTGAAATGGTGTTAGGCATTTTCATACTTTCATTATGGATCAGTGTTATGTTTGATGGCGTGACTTAAGTGAATATATGGTAAATGATAATCATAGTGTTTTCTATTAATCAGACTTCAGTTCTAATGCCAAATAAATCTAATTTGATTTAAGATACTTATTTAAAAATGAATGTGCACTTGAGAATGTGGTACTTTAAGAAGTCTGTTATTTTAATTATTCAGAGCAAGGTCATAGCTGTGAACATGCTAGCATTTCAGAAAATGGTCCCATGAAATTCAAGGTCTCTGTGGCTCAAAATACATAATCGGTGTGCCACGGAGAGTGTGACGGTGGCTGGGGTGCACACTGAGAAGGATTGGATTCCAGTCCGTGCTCTGGTGCAATCTGAGAGCTTTAGACAGTACTGCGGAACAAGAGAAGTGTTCCTCTGAACAGTTCTTCATATTGAGCTTGTGTTTTACTCTGTTTAAACTTAATTTTCTGTTCTTTCTTACTTGTATACAGTCAGGTTTTAATTTATTACTGTGAATTATTTTTTTGAGCAGTTAACAGCTTGAACTTTATAATTACTGATACAAGAAAACACATAGTAAATCTTACTTTTCTTAATTCAGTCCTTCTACTAGTACTTTTTCTCAGGTTGGTCTAATATGTCAGCATTTTTCTAGTTCAGGGTGCCATAATGCAAATCATGCACAGCAAAAGAATGTGTTGAGGAAGTATGCCTGCCCAAAATGTCAAGTCTGGACAAAGTTGCGTTGGTTTCCTGAATTTGAATGCATAATACTTTTATCCTTATCTTTAATAAACTTTCAGAGAGTTATTTTCTGACGAAATATGTTATTATGCATTCATAAGTTGCATCCCTTATTATGTGTACCTGTTCAAAAACTGTCTTTGTTAAATTTTTGGTCTTTGTTAAGACTGTAGCATAAAAGCCCTGAGGTGCAGCAGAATGCGTTAGACAACGCTGGGCTTGGGAGTGCTTGGCCCGTGCTGCTTCCGTCCATGCGTTGTCAGGGTGTCCTGTCAGTTCTGTTGTGCTACATCTCTGTGGCAGCACTGTATGAGGCGGGTTGGAGGCTGATTCTGTGTGGGGAAAACAACCCTTTTCCAGGTTAGTTTCAGTGTGAATCAGTTCCCCTGGACGTGTCCCGGCTTGACCAGCGAATGATCATGTTAGTGCACGCACACGTGTGTAACAACAATGGAGAAGAGTAGGACAAAATTCACTGGCACTGACATTGTCCTCAAATGCTTTGTATCACAGAAACATATTCTAAAGATTACCAGGACGTGAAATGTTATCCAGCAGAGTATTGCTGTTCCTTGTGAATATGTAATACTTTTATATTGATAAAAACCAGGTATCTTACGCTTAAAAGATTTATTTCAGGAGCATTAACATAATCTGCTTGTTGAGATGCCTCTTCTGTAGCTTGAATTCAGCAGTTACTCACTGTAGCCAAGTATGTACGTAGGTAGGTATTTCCAGAGCCCATGTGGCCATATAAAATACGAAACTGAAGTTTAGTTTCACTGTTTTGGTGTTTAAGAAATAATTCTGTCTAAGATAGAAGAAATCTTATAAAGAAATCTATTGGCATGTTTTCAATTTTTATTGACTTAGAGCCTAATATACTGTCTTACTTATGAGATAGTACATGTATAGAATATTATAAAAGATATTTCTGGCCTGGGGCTAGGATTGCTGCATTATTCATGAGTAAAGAAGTTATGAGTGAGTTATGCAAGGTACTCTATTAAAAGTCTAATAGAACCTTGTATAATATTATCAAGTATTGTATGCAAGCCATATTTCTTAAGTATGTTTCCTGTGAAAGCTTTTTAGAGTGGAAAACTTAACCTGTTAGAGTGAATGGATTCTTAATGCTGAGATTGCTTGATAGCATTAATCCAATTCTATAGGACTTAAAAGAAGAAAAAATACTCTTGATTACTCTTTGCTCGTGCTAAAGGCCAGTTGATACATGGAGCCTTTCGGTGTCCAAGGTCAGGATGTTAATGTTAAATCTCTGATTTCCTTTGGTTTCCGTATGTGAGAAGGAAGATGGCACTTTGATTTTTCTCCTGTTAGTTTTTGTTTAGTTCACAAAAGGTAATGTTTGAATCTGCTCCACAGTTTGGAACAGGGGAAAAAAAAAAAAAATCACTAAAAAGCTAGAATTTAATAAGTAGAATGTAAGGGGGATGGTCAGAGGTGCATTATAAATGCAAGTTATCCATTCTGGAGATTACTAAGCAAGTAGAAAAATGATGTCATTGTTGTCACAATATGCCATAAAAGAAATGTCATTTTTCAAGGCAGTAGCACTGCTGAACTTTTCAGCCAAGTATATTACAGATAATATTATTTTGCATTTCTTGTTTTTAATTCAGGAAGGCTGAAGACTCCGAAATAGCAGGGGAGGAGAAAGAGTCACCTTTGAAAGATAATCTTTCACCATGGGAAGAATGGTTCATTGGCAAAGAGAAGGAACTACGTGCCCGCTTACAAGCTAGAGCTGCAGAGGTGAATACATCCAATTGGCTTGATGTGAAGTCTAATAGAAGATAGCAAGCACAGGAAAATTTTTTTTTTTTGGTTGTGGAAACACAAGTAGTTTTGTCTACTATTTTTTAGTGTCTTGGGCCTCCACAGTGTTTGTGTTTGATAATGCTGACATGATTCATGCTACATGCATTCTCTTTTGCTAAATGTTATGCTTCATTGAAGTGGTGCTATATAATATTTTGGTTATCCAACTATCAGGTGATGGTTCTAGTTTAAAGGATTAAAACTTATTTATATAATTGGTACCTTGATTTTCATCATGGGTACATACGCCTGCATGTAGGTAGTAAAACACGACAGGGCGTGTGCTGGGTATAAGTATGCCAAACTACTTGGTTAGATATGAGGCACAGTGTTGTTATACACTTAGTGTGTAATTATACAACTGTTTGGTGTCCTTTCCCAGGGTAGGTTTCCCTGTCCCAGCATTATTTTCCCCTCCTTCTATCTTTTGCCCCCTTGCAAATGAACAGTTCTGGAATACTGGGACTGGGGCAGAGTTAAGTGAGAGCACTATATTTTTTCTTGATTAATATATTTGTAGTTGCAGTTGATTAAATCATACTGTTGTTTAAAATCAAATTGGAAGTATTGAGTAGTGGTTAGAACAATCACATCAAAGTTACACCATTTCTCACATCAGTTACTGATTTACTATTTGACCTTGAGCAATGTCCTAACCTTTCTGTGATTTGCTTTATCTGTGAAGTGAATATAACATACAGCTGTTTTATGTGGGCTACCTGAGGTTTTTTATAAAACACCCACTGCTGGAAGGTTCTGGAACAGTCTTTTAGAGGTCAGCATAGCACCAAAATAGTTTGTTAAACTTGAGGAATATGTTCTGATCCATTAATATGCACCACGCATTTCATGACTTCCCCTTTAGATTCCAGTTTGGTGGTCATCTCCCTGTTTTAAGTACAAAAAAGGAGCCAAAGTAATTTCTGGTGTCATGTAGAAAATGTGGTTTGTGTATGGACTTCTCACGTGGTCTTGATGATGAACCAAAGCAATTTATTCTTGTGTATCACACAACAGCGTTTATACAGTATTAAATGTAATATAGAAGATGTCTCTTAAATATATATTAGGAGCAGTCATAGGACAAGCATTACTTAAAGCCGTGTAGAAATCAGTGGAATAGTGTTTTATTTTTAATTTGTAAGATTTTGAGAATATTAGGTGTTAAACTGCAATGTAGGCAACTCAAATAGCTTATATCAGGGGAAAAAATACAATTAACCTTTTTGTAAGATGGCAGAAGAGAACAAAGTATGTGATTGTGGTATAAAAATGTATTACTACATTTGCATATAAAAAGTATTCTAAACTGATATCCTAAGAAACAACTGTGAAGTCCCAGATCTTTTGCTGACATCAGCACCAAGTCTGCCCTGAATGTCGGAAATGTGTGTAAACCTTTTGAGTGGATAGTGGATGGGGTCTTCTAAGGTACTTACTTACATCACCTTTTACAGAAACCAGGATCCTTGCACTACAGATGTCTCAGAAATCAAAGGAGGTGTTAGTTGCTGTAACTTTGCCCTCAAAATAGCAACAACTATATTTTCAAACTATGTCTGTGTTGTGAGTGTTTTCTTTGAGCTTTCTGTAAGCTCCTATTTTTTCTTGAGGATTTAATAAATTCAAATTCAAAGTTATAAGAAGAGGGGGTTCTCTCTGAAACTGACTGCAGTGTAAGGACCATAAAATCAGTTTTGTGGAAATAATTCCATCTGTGTTTGAAGGTATGAATTTTCATTGAAAAATGGCACTTTGTGCTAATGCTACTGCTAGAGAAGCTAGGCATCTCAAATTGTCATCTTAGTCATGTTTTTTCTTTATCGATTCATTTCCTTGGCGAGAGAGAAGTGATTGCATATATACTGTATGCCCTATAAAGATAAAATCCTTCAGAATTTCTTCGCCTTCAAAACAAAGCTCTTGGTTCAAAGTTTGCTAAAATCTGCAGTAATTTTGACTTTAATAAGCTTTGGGTTAAGCCCTAAAGTTTCTGGAGTTCTGGTACTAAACATCACAAGTGAGTAATATTTTACTTGGCTTTTGATGCCTGCCTGAATGCAGAGCAGTACACCATGTAAATTTTAAGTTTTCTAGCAAAGTACTGCTGCAAATTAAGATGCTACTGACTGAAAGGGCGTTTAAATAAGCTGAGGAGTGATTTGTTATGTTGAGTTGTTTCCAAAGCCTAATTAAAATGCATATTTCCAGTTCATATTCTAAAAATTACACGTTTCCATTGATTGTATTTCATAATATTTCTGTATTGACTGTCATCCATCTTTTCCAAAATCTTAATGAAGAAAAAACTTCAAAATCTAATGCTTATGTTATTTTAACTGCAGCACTATTTCCAGTGTTGAGTGTACTGGTGTAGACAGTCACCACAGATTTAAGGTGTGTACTTTTTCTCTAATTAGAAAATGAATATACAGCTTGAGAAGCTGAAGCAAAAGCAAGAATGTGAAAGGAGGAAAAGGATAGCTGAAGAGAAGCACAAGGAGTGGGTCCAAAAAAAAAGAGAAGAGGTAAATATTGCTTTGACTGCAAATATTCTAGCACATACCATGCTTAAGTGAACCTATGTAAAATTTACTTAGACTGTTTGGACAACCATGTTTTTAGTTTGCTGAATGAATGGCTGTTTTAATTGAAAATTATAAAACCTTGCCAACACAGTTAAACATTTTTCCAAGGGTGATTTCTTTTTTTTTTTTTCCATAAAGTATAAAGAGATTTGTTTTCTGAGTAGTCAGGTAACTGACAATTGACCTACATCTTGTGCAGTAGCCTTCTGCTAATTATAGCTGGGGTTCTGATCTTCAGTATACCCTACTCTTTCTGACTTCCTAGGTTCAGTACCCAAACATTTTGGGTAAAGTGTACATCTTAACTGTCTGCAATGTCTTGTACACCAAGTAGAGCCAGAAGAAGGATTTAGTTAAGTACCATTGTGGACAGGCAAATAGTATGGTAGAGTTTAGAGGGATAATTGAGGTGTGAGGCCAGATTCAGGAAATTCTCAGTAGACCACAGTTAGCAATTGGGAATTCCTTCATCCAAAAAGTAATTTCTGAGTGGGATCAAAAATTTTTTTAAGTTCTCTTGAGAGGGATGCCTAAGTCCAGAGTCAGAAGCAGATGGAATCCTGACCTCCACAGGGCACTCACTGTACAGCTCAGTGTCACACAAAGCAAGCATGTGTACTGGGTGGCAAAAATGGGAACATTTGGAAGGCTTGGGCTTGTTCAGCCCCTGGTAGTTTGTGGGCGTCTGCATTCATTGTCTTACGGTCTGTAGCAATACCAGTTGCTTACCATTCTGTATTTCTGGTTCTGAATAAAATCAGATGAAAATTGAATACAATGGCACTATCTGGGCTAGATATCCAGACCTCATACATTTCACCATTTCAGAACTCCTTCTTCAGATTCAATCTAGAACCACTAGAATAACCTGAGTTTGGATCTAACCTAATTACTTTTAGTCTCAATGCTAACTGGATGATTGGCATAAACCCACCCCCAAACCAATCCTGCTCTAAGCATTTATTATGATGTAGAAAGGGTCCTCTCTTATTAAAGTACACAGCAAAAAGTTGAAGATTTATTATTCAGCACAAACAATGCCATTTTCATCTTCTAAAATGCAAATTAAATTATATGTGTCTGTAACCATTGGCTTGAAAGAGTTTGGGCTGCCTGTTAAAATGGTTCACAGTTCTAAACAGTGAAAGTTGTTCTCCTTCCTCCTGCCTCTTCCCCCCTGTCCCCCCACCTTCAACTTCTGTAAACTTCTACCTGTTTGGGTCTTCCAAAGACCTTTGTCTTTGTGGATTTTCTGAATAACTTCTTCTTTTCTATTGTCAGTGGGAATAGGAGGTCTTTTTTTATGGTATTCACATCGGCCCAGAGGACAGGGGAAGAAACATATTTGTGTCTGGACTTTATCATATTATATTTTGGAAGGATAAGGTCATCCTTAGGCCATGTCCCAAGCTTTTACCAAAAGTAATCTGATTTTCATTTAAATCGGATGATTCATTGGCTAGTCTTTTCTGTAAACCACACTCAAATCAAGAACAAACTGAACTTAAAAGCTTAGCTGTCTTTAGGATATTAACGTTTGTGCTGCATAGATCTTACCACTTCAAGTTTCCACAAGATTATCTGTGGATCTGGACACAGACTGAAGGATAAATATGTCAATTCAGTGACTAAGAAGGTGTTTAGAATTGCATGAAGATTTCACATGAAGTTTAAGGTTAGATTCATGAGCACTGACAGTTGCTGTGATTTTCTTGGGGAGCATCTATACATGTCATATTTGGGAAAGCTCACTTCGTTTCCTCCTAGAAGCATCAAAAGGTGCTCCTTGAGGCAAAACTCTCAGTATTCTTCACTGAAATATGCATTAAGCACTCACCTTTTTCATATCCAGCTAGTGATTCTGAGCCCCTGTGTGTAGACTGCAGAAAATGCTTTACTTGACAGGAGGCAGTAGTTTTGGGGATGTTACCTCTGTGATGTCCACAAGACTGTATCCTTTCCCACTGCTGAATACTGTACTGACAAAGGAAGTAAGGGATGGTTGAGCATGCATGAAACTTTTTTCTTCATCTTGAGCATCCAGCATCAGGAGACACTGCTGGAAAAATCTTCATACCATGAATGTGAGATACATTTATATCAGAAGTAGAATGTTTGTATGTGCATAAAAGAATTCTGCTGTTTTTCTGTATGCCAAGCCAGTTTTCTTGTATTTTGTTGCATGGCAATGTCTGTTGTGATGCTCTGACTGGTAAATATAGTCCTTTAGGGTCAGGTTAGGAAGGAAAGCTTGAGCACTGTTTCTGTTCACTGGCAGTTTCGGTTTTTTATTGTTTAATATATATTTAAAACTATATGCTGTGAAGTGTTTTTTTATGCTTCCAATCATTTTGCACTAAACTATTTTTGAAAATAAAGGAATAATAACCATTTAATATCCTTCTATATAAATAGCTTTTGTGATTTTTAAAGGTTGTAAATGAACTAGAAGTAGTGTATTGAAATATGAGATATCAAAGAACATTCTAAGCTGTCAAATATGTTTATGCAAATATGGCAAAATTTTGCAGCTCACTAGGAATTAAAAGCTTAATAAAATCAACTGTCAGGCGCTATCCCGCTTCTACTAATGCCTTTAGAATTTTTGGTACAGTACTAGATCTCTGCTGGACAAAAATAGTCTTACTTTCACTCTCTCCTAAGGTTGAGTCATTTGTGGGCAAACAGTAAATTGTCTATTTGACTTGTTTTGTTTTAGATGTAATAGAGCTCCGTTTTTAACAAATAGCAGAAGTATTAATCAAAATATTTTAACTCTAAAATATCTCCAAACATGCTTTTGATTCCAGAAGAAAATTTACTTGAACCCAACATGACTTTGTATGTAACTAAAACTTTTATTTCTGAGTTACTGTTAGATTTAGTGATAAAAATGAGAGGGGCATGATTATAAATGCTGAGCAAGCAAAACTGATGTTCAGTGTCATGTTTTCGTTATTACAGTAGCCTTGATTTGAATGGTATGCAGAACTGACATAGGTCAGCAAAGCCATTAGAATCTGTCTTAATGCTTCTGGTATGTTAAAATGTTTGCTTGATTGCTAATTGCTGTATTTAGACTCCAGTTTGGTAAGGAGCTCTGTGAGGCAACTCGTAGTGGAACTGAAGTTTAAAAAGAAAGGAACTGATGTCCTCGATCCCAATCTTATCGTAGAACTAAATCTTAAATAGGTATTGAAAACTAACTACTGTCTCATTTCTTCAGGTTAGAATTAATGCTTGTGAAAGCTTACTTTCTCCATGTTGTTCGTTCTGGCACTTAATGTGTTTTTTTTCTTTTTTTCTTTTTATTTTTAAAGTTACACTAACCGCAAATGGGTAAATCTATTAACATTATGTGGAGGAGTAAAGCTGTTAGGAGGTGAAATTGACCATATATGTATCATTTATTTTGGACTGAAACGGTGTAGCTCTGTTGAAAGCTTATAATTCATTATGCCAAGTATAAATTTTATTAAATTTTAAGTACAAAGATGTATTTTGGTGAAGTAATGTAGAACCTGAGCTACTTCTAAGCTGGGGTAAGGTAGGTATATATTTATGTAGTTGTATTGGGTCCTAAATCAATTCAAATTTGTATTGAGTCTATGAACTTACTTACGGTGCTGTTTTGAAAGTCAGCTGCTGCTTTTGTTATATATACTCCCATATGTGTACACATAAAGATCCCATAGAAAGCTCACTTGCCTACTTTTTCATGTTAATAAGCAAGCTGTTTTTTCCACTGTTCTTTTCTATTTTGTCAGTAAAATCTTGAAAAACTATTAATATCCTTCTAATAGTTCTTTATTGCTTCAGGGGAAAAAGGTATTTTTCCTTTAAGGAAAAATTACCTGATTTCACGGACTCACCACATTCTTCCAAGTTCTTTGAAAATATGTGATTCTTCTGTTCAAATTCAAGAACTATACAAGAGGCAGTAGTCAGGACTAAACACATACTTTTAAACCACTAGGATTTAGATTAAACCTTTGAAAAATCTCTAAAATGTTAGACTGTAAAATATTCAGTACTGGACTGATTTTGAAAAGCCATTTATATGTAGCTCCTTCTGACATTGTCTACAATGATTTTGTAGCTGAATGTTTTCTTAAAAGTTGGATCTATTTAGTGTAACTATGTAGTTTAATATGCTGATATGCTAAGTAGGCACGAAACCTGAACTGTTTATGGAACCATTCTGAACTAATACACAGCACTCATGTACGGACAGAAAGAAGTATTTAAAGGGCCAAGAAAGGACCCATTCTTAGTAGAATTAAGTTTTTTATTGAAAATAAAACCAAGAGGTAAAGAATGGCTAGACTTTATCATTAAAAAAAAAGAGGTCTTCAAAGTCTTATCATTTCATGTTTATATGCTGACTCTCTGTAGATGCTGAACAGATCAATTAACTTCAGTCATTTTCTCCATCACTGAGTAAGTTTAAAAAAACAAACAGCAACCAACAACACCCTCACCTCACTCCCCGCAAACTGCATCTTGGAATTATTTGGATCGGGAGTACTACTTGTGTGATACATTTTGAAAATCTCCTCTCCATAGTGGCATCTTTGTGACTTGTCTCTTATCAAATGTGTTCTTGCTTAACAAATAAAGGTTTTGTGACTGGCTTAGCAGGCTATAGATGATACCAAGACTGTTTACAGACTTGGGTAAATAACAGTTTAAGAACAAAGATAAAAAATACCGCTTAATATCTTAAAAATATTTGGGAATCCCATTTCTGGTTCCTTCCAAGGATTTTTTCTCTCTTGTCTAAATTCTGATGGGTTAATATGTGATGACAAAACTCTGGCTGGGTATAAAACATGCAAAAAAGAAAAAAAAGTGATAGGTGAGGTCATAGATGTTCAGAGTTGATCACTCACTCATACTTTCTTTTTTAGTGTTTCCTCTGAAGACCACCACTATTCAGAATTTGTCCAGTGTGGTTCAGTTCCAAGTTCTTTCACAGTGTGACCAGGCACTGATTCTACTGCCTGATAAGTTACCGTCTTCTACTCAGTGGAAGTTTCTGGAGATGCTAGTGAAAAGCTTCTCTTCTCTTTTGGAAAATATGGAAGCTGCTGTCTGAAGCCACTTTGGTTTTTTGCCCTCATTTGCCCTTGAGTTAATTCAAGACATATGTAGCCTTCTTCCAGGAAGAAGGCTTTACCCTGATAGCCTCATCTCTCAGGCGTGAGGTGCAGTATGGAGAACTCCTTTTTACAGTTTGGTTTATAAAACCTTTGTTTCTTCCTTATTCTGTGTCCCCTTACTGGTATTTCTCTGAAGAAGTGAGGATGGTTTTGACTGTGGACCTTTGTGACCTTTATTTCACCTCACATGAAATGTTGTTATCTTCATGTAAACAAGGGCCCAGCCCCTGCCTTTATAGTTTGTAGGCGTAATTTGGGTTTAAGACTTGCCCACCTATCAAGACTGCTGTGTTTACAAGACTGTATCTGAAGAACCCCAGTTATGTATGAGTTACTTCCTAATGTTTTACTATAGAGTAGGAAGCTTGTTGACAGTAGCAGATTTCTTTTTCTTTTCCTGTTTTACATGAACTTTTGATCCCAAGATGTGGAGTCTCATTCCTATCAATAACTATGGGATTGAACACTTAAGTAAGGTACATGTAATTGCTGAATTCCTGATTAATTGCCTTCAAATCAAAGTACCAAGGCTTTGAGAAATGCACTGTGGATGCATAAATTGTAAAGTGTCTGTAAACTGATGTGACCGTTTAATTCTTTAGAACATTGTCATAACAGTCAGAACCTCTTATGAATTGATGCTGAAGAAACTATTAGGATTAAAGGTCAGGCCTAATGACAACAGCTTTTCGATTAAATATTTAAAAAATTAACACTGATGCAGTGCACTCTACCCTCTGCGCTCTATTTAATATGGTATCTTCCAGTCATATTTAATCCACCTTTATTGACTCTGCAAAACTACTTCTTTCTTAGAAAGCCAATAGAATATAACTTAGAATTATCTAGAGTATTCAATTAATGTATATGCATATGTGTACATATAAATATTTATATATTGTTGTGGGTTAGCCCTGATAGGCAGCTAAGCCCCACGCAGCCGCTCTCTCACTCCCCCACAGTGGGATGGGGAAGAGAATGGGAAGAGTAAAAGTAAGAAAACTCGTGGGTTGAGATAAAGACAGTTTAATAGATAAAGCAAAAACCATGAGCAAAGCAAAGCAAAATAAGGAGTTCATTCACTGCTTCCCATCAGCAGGCAGGTGTTCAGCCATCTCCGGAGAAACAGGGTTTCATCTCCCGTAACGGTTACTTGGGAAGACAAAATCCGTAACTCCTAACGACCCCCTGCTTCCTCCTTCTTTCCCCAGCCTTTATTGCTGAGCAACGCATCATGTGGCACAGGATATCCTGTGGGTTAGCTGGGGTCAGCTCTTCCAACTGCGTCCCCTCTGAGCTTCTTGTGCACCCCCAGCCTACTTGCTGTCGGGGCAGTGAGAAACAGAAAAGGCCTCGAAGCTGTGTAAGCACTGCTCAGCAATAACTAAACCACTGTTGTGTTATCAGCACTGTTTCGGTCACAAATCCAAAACAGCACCACAGAAGCTGCTATGAAGAAAATTAAATCCATCCCAGCCAAACCCCAGTACATATATGTAATACATATATTTGCATCAATCCCTGAAATCTCAAAAGCAGAATGCTTGCATCCCAAAATAACTGTAATTCTGAAACTCGTGTTGTCTTTAGTCTTCAACTTGGATATAATACTTTGTTATATTAATGTGATATCTAGCAAAGTTGTAAGAGCACAAGTAGTGAAGCTACACATTTTACATTGGAAAAGCTAATTATTCTAATACCAATGTTAATTTGACTGTAGCTTTTGAAACACTTTCTGCATTGTTGAATAGAGAATAAGGCATCACTTTTTTTATTTTTCCTTAAAAGTAAATATGAGCAAAGCAGGCATTAATCATAGAACTTTGTTGTTGTTCATTTTTTCTTTCAGTAGGTCCCCGTTACTTACTGAAAAATATAATTTTAATGGCAAACAGGTACAAGATGGGAAAGTTCTCTTTTGATGCTTTTTCAATGAAAATTTTGTTCTTATAATTTACTTTGCTATTGGCTGATAATCTTTATAGGAAGGAAAAAGCAATAAGAAATATGAATGCTTAGAACCAATACACTATAAAATAAAGAATGACAATGTTCTTGGAGCAGACTTCCCTTTCTTGGTGTGCTGCATGATTCCTCCCAGAAGAAAGACTTAGATTTCAACTCGTACTCCAAAGACTTTGTTTAATGCATACTTTATCTCACCGTTGCTAATATAGAATACAGATTGTTTAGCAGCTTGAGCATGACTTTCAAATTAAAAAGTCATGCTCACTCATGCTGTCTTTCATCCAAAGAGTTCTTAATTATTTTGTGAGGAGTGGTGCTGCTTCAACAGAAGGGGTGGAGAATCCTGTCATCCCAGCCTGCAGCCTGGTAGATGGAGTCTTCTCCCCACAGTGGGACATGTTAGTCTGAATCCCCTCAGGGAGAGAGGTAATGAAATCCAGATCTTCCCTGTTCTAGGTTAATGTTCTAACAGCTGAACTGTTCTTCGAAGTCAAAGCTGTGTTTGCTGCTACATTTTGTATAGAGCCTGATGTGCTGTGTTTTTTTGCTGACAGTTTTGACTTGAAAGAGACGCTGAGGTGTTCACATTTTTGAAGACTGAACCCTTTCAAGAAATGTATTTGTGAGGGAAGCTTAAATACCTAAGAATTTAAATTTTCTGTTTAGGTGCCCAAGTTTGTCCTTACATACCTAAACTTTTGTAACTCTGGGCTTAATTTCATAAGGGGTTTTTTTCTGCATGTTGTGGGTTTTTCAGCATCTAGACCTGGAGTACTTTACAAGATAGTCTTTTTTTTTTTTTTTTTTAGCACAGTGTCGATGTGTCTTTACACAAAACTTTTCTGTGAGGTTCTGTATGGCCAGTGCTGTGCTTATAGTTTTAGGTTGTACCTGAATCTTAATTGTGTCCAGACTTACCTTGAGATTTCTGTAAGTAGAATGAACCAATTTCTCATGGTTAGTGTTAGAATGAGTTTCAGATAGACTTGTGGAGGAGGAGTTCAGGGTGGCAGATGATTAAAATACAAGTACTCCTGTATTTCAGCAGCATTTGTGGAGTCTGCATGCTTCTGAAGAGCCTGAGAGTGTTCAGGGACCAAGTACGCAAAGACTTTCTGTTTGTCACATATATTGAGTACCCACGTGAAAGAAACACAGTTTGGGAGAAAGATCCATGTGTGTAACCATCTTACAATTCTCCAACTACTAGACTGCAGTGGGGTCTGCATTGACTTTGTGTGAACTTGAGCAGTAAATTGTTGTAAACCTGCCTGTCAGTAGATGACTACAGCTCAGTGTTGTTTCACTGACCTCCTTTCTAGCCTTTTGTTCTTTTCACGTGCCAATTCTGGAGACATTAAAGAAGTATTTCTGCAGGCTAGGCTTGGTGACTGAGCTGTGTAATAGGGCTAAAATGAAAAGACAATAACAACAATTGGCTGAACAACCCAGATTTCCGAGGCTGCTAAATGTGATTGACATTCAGGGTTATTATGCAGATATATGAGGAAATTTGGATATGTGTTCTGATGTTGGCGTTGTAGACTTTTCCTATATTTTGCCATCAGTCAGCATAAAATGATGCTAGAATATGGTAGCTAAGATGTCAGAGCAAACAGCTGCAAAATAGAACCATCAGTTATCTATAAAAAGAAAAATGTTGTCGTATTCTGCAGACCAGAAAATGGGAAAGGGTAGCCTTGAGAAGTATCTTAAAAAATATGAACCACAACATTAATATCTGGAAATGTTTCTATTCAGTGACACTCTACATAGAAAATGCAGAACTGCAAGCAGCTTTGCACTTTACCCTTTCCAGCCTCTGATTTAATAATTTATGTGAAAATACAGAAAATATTTTATTGATTTTCTTCCGGTTGGATATAGCATCTCTGTTTTGATGGCAATTGGGCTTTTTTCTGCCTGGAAAACTATTTAATATGTCTACCTTCTGTCAGGAAGGAAGTGGGATGCTTCTCCAAATTTTAAATTCCTTCGAGAATTCTCCACATATGCATAGGTCTGACTTTTCTTGAAAAGTTAGTAGTTCTGCTGTTGAGACACTGGTTTGGTACTGACTCAGTGAGACACATGCTGCCTACTGAGTCACCATCACTGCTTTGTGGGATAGCTGGATTTGGTTTGGGTGGGGGATTTCCAAGTACTGACCTAGCCCAGGCTTTATTAGGTTCCGAGGCTTGATAGGATCACAGCCCAGAGCAGTGAACCCGCAGGCCAGATTTGTATCCTTTCTCCTTAATAATGTTCTTGGGTGGGGTGGTGGGAAAACATGCCTTTCTTGCAATAAGTAACTAGATGTTTTACAATCAATACCTTAATTTATGTAATATGTGTTATCATATTTTAAAGTATATGTAAATTTGCTAGTGGTTTAGTGAATAGATCACGTCTGTTTTGAACACAAGATCAAAGAGAATTTTTAAAACCCAATCTGACAACACCAAGCATAAACAAATTGTATAATTCCGCCTCAACCCCCGCCCCGTATATACGTGGAAGGAGAGTGAAGGGAGGATTGAAGAACATGTACATTAATATGCACATTCCTAGCATTTTTGATAAAGTTGTATAAGGGAAAGTAATGAGGATGGGAGAAGCTGGGAAGGCCAGGGTGACAGGAACTTGACATGAAGCAGGTTATTAAAGCAGCTGGGCATGTGGTGTACACTAACTTTATGAACGAAAAGCTGTTCTGTGCACCAGAGAAAGAGGAAGCATTTCTGATTTGTCTGCAGAATAATTTCTAGGCAGCTGCAAGTCTGCAATTCTGTAGGGACTCTCCCATCTTAAGGATGTCTCGCTGCAAGTGAAACTTAGCAATAGTTGTGGCTTTCATGGTAGTGTGCATGGCATATCTTTGTTTACATTAGGAGCTAATTTAACTTTGGGTCAGCCTAGATAGTGGCTAAACTCAGCTGAAGTATTGCGATTAAAGATAATAATTTAAGAAGCTTCCCTGCCTTTTAATTACAGTCTTCAGAAAGGTTTTTAGTCTATTTTCTGCTTCTAATTGTTGTCCATTATTGAACAATTTCCTTTAGGTATGGAAGGGCCACATTTTTTTCATTTTCTCCTATATTTATTTTCATGCTTTTTATTTGGTAAGACCCTTAGCTAAGACTGTAGCTTTGAAAGATCCTTACTTTTGTAACTTACTTTCATGTACAACAGAGATAAGCCAGCAAACAACAGAAGATTTGAAATCTTTGTAAGCCTTCTTCACCAATGGTTTTAGCTCAGTGTTTTAGCATATATCTCTCATCTACATTAATGCTTTTTATGTGTCCCAGACTATCACTGTCTCAAAACAGGAGTTGTTGAGAGATGCATGTGGGGAATATTTGGTAATGAAGGGACAGAGGAACAGCTCTGAATAAAAGAGATTAAGATGAATTTTAGATGAAGAGTGAGGAAAAGTTTAGACAATTGGTTATTTGTTTTTCAGGCAGGTGATACTTAGGATCTGCATAATTTGCCAAAAATAGATTGTTTTTCCTTTTTAACGTATTTAAGCACGGAAGGGTTTGTTTCATGTTAAGAAAGATCTTGTTTCCATTCTTCACTAGTACGAAAACATTTCAGAATCTCAACTTCTTTTTTTTCTGGAATGAAATTCTTTTTTTTTCATTGGTCTTAGTTGTAAATAATAGTTTTATCACATGTACAGGCCTTACAAACATTGTTGTGAAATCATATTAATAGGACTTCCATTATTTTGTAGTTCTGTGGAGTTTTACATTCCAGAATATGCATGGAAGTTGGAGTGTATTCATATCTGACCATTTTCCCTACATGGCAGAACAGATTCAGCTGATGTTCAGTAGAATGTATTAGAAATGAAATGAAAAAAAAACCAAAAAAAGCCCAAACCCAAGCAAGAAATATAGTTAATAGCTAATTGTTTTGTGAAATTGTGTGGAGTGTGTACACAAATAACTCTTTGTCCTCAGATTAGAGTATTTGTCAAGAGTGTATCAAAACAGTGCTACTGAAAGTATCTTCGTGGTTTAGGTGAAGAAACATCCACCTCAGAGATTGTGGTAAATACAGTTAATAAGGCATAGCTTGTAAAAGGTGGGGGGGAAAT